>CAUYPK010071444.1:0-10352 GCA_963574355.1 Loris lydekkerianus | reverse complement strand
AACCAAAGCAAATAGACAACCTACACAATGGGTAAATATACATATACTCCTGAAGAGGAAATCAGCATATCCCTCTAATCCAAAATATACAAAATATTTGTATATTTTGAATCAGACAAAAGGTTGATAGGCAGGATCTATAAAAGCCAACAATCCCATATATCGAGTGGGGAAGAGATGAATAGAACCTTTTCTAAAGACAGACGAATGGCTAACATACGAAAAATGCTCGTCTCTAATTATTAGAGAAATGCAAACCAAAACCACCCTGAGATATCATCTAACCCCCAGTGAGAATGGCCCACATCACAAAATCTCAAAACTGCAGATGCTGGCGTGGATGTGGAGAGAAGGGAACACTTTTACACTGCTGGTGGGACTGCAAACTAATACAACCTTTTTGAAAGGAAGTACGGAGAAACCTCAAAGAACTTAAGCTAGACCTCCCATTTGATCCTGCAATCCCATTACTGGGCATCTACCCAGAAGGAAAAAAAATCCTTTTATCATAAGGACACTTGTACTAGACTGTTTATCACAGCTCAATTCACAATCGCCAAAATGTGGAAACAGCCTAAATGTCCACCAACCCAGGAATGGATTAACAAGCTGTGGTTTATGTATACTATGAAATACTATTCAGCCATTAAAAAAAATGAAGACTTTACAGCATTTGCATTAACCTGGATGGAAGTGGAATAGATTATTCTTAGTAAAGCATCACAAGAATGGAGAAGCATGAATCCTATGTACTCAATTTTGATATGAGGGCAATGACACAGTGGGGAGTGGAGGAAGGGGAGAGCAGAGAGAGAGAGAGAAGGAGGGAGGGGTGGGGGGAGGGAAGAAGAGGGGGGTGGTGTCTCAGTGTGTGACACACCTTTTGGGGGCAAGACACAATTGTAAGAGGAACTTTACCTAACAAATGTAGTCAGTGTAACCTGGTTTCTTGTACCTTCAATGAATCTCCAACAATAAAAAAAAGAGAATTATTTAAATCACAAAAAAAGTCAAATGGGGGTGGGGGGGAAAGAAGTGGTTAAAATGGTATATTTTATGATATGTACCTCCACATACCCACATCACTGCCTACTCCTCCATCCCTGCCTGGAATGTTTCTCTCATTCCTACACACCTGTGGGAACCTCAGCAGCCAGCCCCAGATCTGCTTCCTTGTGGTGCCTCCCCAGCCCGCACCAGGCCACAGGTGCTGTGTTTCCTCCTCCTCCCTTCAGGATACATGTGACCCAGGAGCTGTAACCAATGAGCGATGTTTTGCCTCCCCAACAAGACTGCCAAAGCCACAATGCAGAGACTGAGAACTTTAGCACATTGGTCAACACTTTGTGTAAGAGACACTCAATGGATGTCTGTTAGTTGAATGATTCCTCTGTGCACCGAAAAGTAAGGGAGGTGAGGCTTAGGCCTGACATGGACATGACTTCTTAGTGGAGTGCCAGAATTGTCCTCCAGTTCTCCTCACCATGTGGACTTTGCTCATTGCTTCTCTGTGGGGTTTGTATTTGTTTTCTATTGTTATCACTAAGGAAGTGGTATCTGCAACATGGTAGAGTTGAAAGCCCCAAATGCCATCCTCCCCCAAAGGCAACAACTCAATAGCATATATGGTCTCAAAAGCTTTTAGGAGAATCCAAAAACCACTTAAGAAGTTGTAGTACCCCAAGCAAGTTCAAATTAAAGAATAGCCACATTGAAATAGGTATGAAAAGTCATTTCATTGCAACCTCAAAGCTAGTCCACCAAGCAGTATAGTCAACAGAAAGCACCCAGTTGACAGTACCTCCCTCAGGAAGTAAAGAGCAGGACAGTGTCTAAAATTCCGACTTTTCAGGGAGTTCCTGAAGCACTGGTTTCTGTCTCACTTGAATATGATCACCGATGGAACTGGTATACTTTGGATGTCTTGGATCACAGAGAATAAAAGAGAGCTCAGTGGCTTGTTACAGCACCAGAGAACCTACAATATTATAAATAGACACCAGAGGGAGCATGAGGTTACAAACTCCTGAAGAGGAAATCAGCATATCCCTCTAATCCAAAAATAACACTCGAAGATCAGAAATAGTGCATCCCCAGAAAAGGTTTGAGAGACCCCAGAAATCTCTAACCAGGCTAATTAGTGAAGATCTCTTATGAAGCCAGTCATTAAAGACTGAGAAAAGTCATTCAACTGAGTGATTTTTAAAATGTACAAATCACAGCAAAATATAATAAGACACATAAAGAAACAGGAAAACATGTCCAACTCAAATGAACAAAATAAACCTCCACAAAATGACCACAAATAAATGGAGAGCTACAAATTACTTTGTAAGGAATTAAAAATATTTGTCTTAAAGACACTCAATGTGCTACAAGAGAACACAGATTAACAACTAAACTAAACCAGGTAAACAATGTGAAATTATCAAGAAAGAGAGAGAAGCTACAAGAAAAAAAGAACAAAGCATAAATTATGGAGCTGATGTATATAACAACTGAATTGAAAAATTCACTAGAGGGATTCAACAATAGACCTGATCAAGAAAAATAAAGAATAAGTGAACTTGAAGACAGGTTTTTTGGAATTACTGAATCACACAAACAAAAAGCAAAAAGAGCAAAGAAATGTGAAGAAATCTGAAGGAAATTATGGAATGCCATCAAACATACAATTATGTGCATTGTGGAAGTCCTGGACAGAGATGACACAGAAATCTTATACCAAGAAATAATAGCTGAAAAACTTTCCAAATCTAAGGAAGGAAACAGACATCAAAATTCAAAAAGCTCACAAGACTCCAACAAGGATGAATCCCCAAAGGCCTACATCAAGACACATTATAATCAAGCTGTCAAAAACATACGGAGAATTTTGAAAGCATCAAGAGAAAGTGACTTATTCTATACAAGTGAGCTTTCTTGAGACTATTAGTGATTTCTAAGCAGAAATACAATGGCCAGAAGGTAGAAGAACGATATGTGTATTCAAAGTGCCAAAAGAAAAATACTGCCAACCAAGAATACTGTACCAGCCAATGCTGTCCCTCAAAAATGCAGGCAAAATAAAGACCTTCCCAGAGGGCAGCACCTGTGGCTCAAAGGAGTGGGGCACTGGCCCCATATACCAAAGGTAAACCCAGCCCCTGCCAAAAACAAACAAACAAACAACAACAAAAAACAAAAACAAAACTTTCCAAGTTAAAAAACAAAACAAAAAAAAAAGCTGAGAAAGTTCATCACCACTAGATCTACCTTACAAGAATAAAAAAATAAAGGGAGTTGTTCAAGTTGAAATGATACGAAACTAGACAGCAACTACAAAGTACATAAGAATATAAATCTCTGGGATAAAGTACACAATAGACAATTACAGTCTACACAAAGATGTAATACTGTAATGGTGGTACATATTTCACTTTTAATTCTGGTATAGAATTTAAAAGACAAAAGCACAAAAATAACTATAAAACTGTGTTAATGAATATAAAATATAAACAGGTAGGATTTGTGCCATTGATAACATAAAGTGGGGAGGGGTGATATGAAGCAGTAGAGCTTTTGCATGTTATTAAAATAGTTTCTTTCACTTAAGATGATGACCTCCAGTTGCATCCATATTGCTATAAAAGACATGATTTCATTCATTTTTGTGGCTGAGAAATATTCCATAGTATGTATACAGAGGTCATTGTCTTAAATGAAATAACTCAGAAACAGAAAGTCAAATACCACATGTTGTCACTAAAAAGTGGAAACTAAACAATGCATACATGTGGACATAGAGAGTGGACTAATTGACACTGGATGCTTAGAAAGGTAGGAGGGAGAAAGGGGTTGAAGGATGAGAAATTACCTAATAGGTACACAAAAATTCCAGCATCACCAGTACATAATAAATCCTTATAATTGTATGTGCACACCTTACATCTATTATTGTTAAAAGATGCAAGTGAATTAGTGAATAAACAAACAGTGATTTTGTCTGCAGAAAAATTCTGCCTTCTGGGAAGATTTATAACTTTATCTTTCATTCTTTTTATTTAATTTTAAATTTAAAAAATTATTAGTTTAAAATAGATAGGGCTCGGCGCCTGTGGCTCAAGCAGCTAAGGCACAAGCCACATACACCTGAGCTGGCGAGTTCAAATCCAGCCTGAGTAGCCAAGCTTTGTGGTGGGCACCTGTAGTCCAAGCTACTTGGGAGGCGGAGGCAGGAGAATTGCTTGAGCCTAGGAGTTAGAGGTTGCTGTGAGCTGTGATGCCATGGCACTCTACCTAGGGTGACAGCTTGAGTCTCTATCTTAAAATAAAATAAAAAATAAAATAGATGGTTAGAATATAATAGATCTTCTGTCTGGTTGGTCTATTATTGAAAGTGGGATACTGAAATCTATTATTGTGACTGCCTATTTCTCCTTTCAGTTCTGTCAACATTTGCTTCATATATTTGGGTGTTCTTCATATATTTGGGTGTTCATATATTTATATTTGTCATATCTTCTTGGTGAATTGACCCTTTTATCATTATATAATGTCCTTGTTTATCTCTTGTGAGAATTTTTGACTTAAGATCTATTTTGTGTGATGTAGTAAGTATGGCCATTCCTGCTCTCTTTTGGTTACCATTCATGTAGGATATCTTTTTCCATTCTTTCACTTCAGCTCATATATCTTTTTATCTAAAATGACTCTCTTACAAATAACATATAATTGGATCTAGATTTTTAATCCATTCAGTCACTTTTACATCTTTTGACTGGACTTACATTTAAAGTAATTACTGACATGATGGACTTACTATTGCTGTTTTGTTTGTTGTTTTCTGTATGTCCTAGAGTTATTTTGTCCCTATTTCTCAGTCTCTCCCTCTCTCTCTGCCTCTGTTTTTGTTTCATTGATTTTCTTTGTATTGACATGCCTTGATTCCTTTATTTTCTTTTGTGCATATTCTTGTTTTTTTTTTTTTTTTTTTAACCTACAGAAGAAAACTATAGGTAATAGTAACCTATCTATAGCTACTGTGGGGATTACATTAAACATCCTCCTGCCTCAGCCCCCTGAGCATCCCCACTACAAGCGCCTTCCATGGCTAATTTTTCTATTATTAGGAGAGACAGGTTCTCTCTCTCGCTCAGGTTGGTCTTGAACTCTTGAGGTCAAGCAATCCACTGGCCTCCGCCTCCCAGGGTGCTGGGATTACATGCATGAGCTACCACACCCCGCCTAAAAATAACTACTTTTATCAGTTATCTATTCATTGAAAAAATATTTATTTATTAATAAAACAGGATGAGAAAACCAATTTTAAAAAATTGATACACATGTATTATTACATGACTATGTCTTTTAATGACTTGTATGGGAAAAATCTAAGCATTCAGACCCAGGCTGGGAACGGTGACCTCGACAGGTGCACAGGCAGCCATCCCGAGGAAGAGAGGTGGAAGGAACGCTCCAAGGGGAGGTGGGACACACAGACAGCCACACTGCAGGGCACACGCCGCAGGCCCAGATGAGGCTCTGGCTGCCACATCACCCACACACACACCCTGTGTCCCCCTCCCGCAGCTCCAGGACCAAAATCACTCCAGGCTGGCTGGTCGGTCCCTCAGCACAGGTCTGGAGCTGGAATTTGGAGTCTGCTGGAGCATGGAGTGGCCTCGAGGCCGCTGCACTGCACCGGGCCCGCTCCTGGACTCTGACCCCGCGCACCCTCAAGGCTGCCTCCTCTTCGGGGGTGGGGGCGGCAGGTGACCCTCTCGGCCTGCGTGGTGGAACCAGAAAGCGACGCGCACCGTACACATTCCTTCCAGTCTTGCTTCTATTGTTTTTAAATAATATTACGAGCTTTGCAAAAGTCTCCAAGAAATCCGTTTCTGGTTTTCCCCTGAATTTGTGTGCACGGGCCCCGGAAACGCGCTCCGGCTCGGCGCCCCAGGCGGCCCCTTCTCTCGCTCCCTGGCCCGGCTCTAACAGAAACGCGGGCTGCAGTCCCGGGTGTCCAGCGCCGCAGGCCCCCGGTCCGGGCCCCAGACGCGCAGCAGGCCCCGGAGCCGCCCACGGGCCGCGGGAAGGGACCCCGGGGCACTTCGGGGCGGCCGGGAAGAGCCAGGGTGGACGCGGGGCCGGCTCCCTCCCGAGAGGGACGGTGTCGCCGCCTGCCACCGAGCAGGGCGCCCTCGAGAGCGTTTCTGGCGCCCCTTGGTGTCAAGGTGCTCCCGGAGGAGGTGGCGCAGGCCGGGCTTCCCTCTGCCGCGGCCGAAGGGCACATCCCTCGCCCGTCTCGGGCCTGTGGGCGCCAAGGGCGTCGTGCGGCTGAAGCTCCAGCGCCCGGCGGAGACAGAAGCGGCGGCCTCTCTCCCCCGTCCCTGGGGCGCCGGGACGCACCGGGCCCTGCAGCCGCGTCGCCCCGGGGGTGGCCCGGGAGGCCTCTGCGCGTCAGGCGGTGCCCGGCGGGGCTGAGACGGCGGCCACCGCGGGTCCCTGGGCCGGCCACACCGGGCACCCTCGCCGTGAGGACACTGCGGGCCAGCCGGGCCGGGCAGGGTCACAGGAGACAACAGTTGGAGCCAGTTCTTACTTTTGTGATTTTACTCTCCAACTTAAAACATTTTTATCGCAGACATTCAAAAACACAAAAAAGAAAAGAGGATGAGGGGCCGCCCGGCGCGGTCGCCTGTCCCTTTGCCAGAGTGGAGCCTAGACAGGTGTTCTCATCTTACCCACAGGAACTCGTGTATGCCACTAACAAGACAGTTTTAAAAATTATCATCACACCCGACAAAATTAACAGTATTTCCATAACCCTTGTCCACTTTTCAATTTCTCTTTCTCGAAATGACTTTTTTCAGGTGGTTGGTTCAGTCCCAGGCCAGACAGGTCTGCATGGCTGCTTTCCTCACCTCCCCAAGTCCCCTTCTTCTGGTCTCACCTGAGACCCAACTTGAAGGACTGACTTCCAAGCTCGTTGTTCATGGGTGGTGGCAGGATTGATGTCCCTCTGGCCTCAGGGCCCAGGGCCTCAGAATGTGGCTGGCTGCCAGGCCAGAGCCCCTTGGTCCTGCCCAGAACAGCAACTGTCTCTAGTCGACTTATCAGTGATCGAATAGGGCAACCGAAATCTCCATCACTACTGAGGTGTTCCATGGAAGGGTCACACTCTGGGCCACTTCACAAGCTGCCTGTGGTGTCACCAGATTCACTCGTAAGTCCTACTCACAGGTGGCTATTCCTACAACATCACTACCCAGACTAAGGGAATACAGAAAATGGTATCCAAACATACAAAAAGTAAACTAATCCTTCTTTAAAGAAAAATTAATATTTTTATTATTTAGTCTTCTCCTTTAACATGTCGTGGGCCTATTATTTCAATCCTGTGTCGGACCTTGTCTGACAAGGATCTTCCTGCTCTGATTCGACGTCAGGGACGCAGCACACATTTCTGTTGTGTGGTCGCCTGCTTTGCCGTCAGGGCCCGTCTGGTGCAGTCTGGACTCCACACAAGGAGCACAAGTCATGCTCTTTGTTTCTGGACATGAACAGCTGGCCATGTGATGTGTTCCTATGGCCGTGCTTGGAGGACAAAGGCAGAGGAAGGTGTGTTAAGTAACAATGATACTGCAGCGTGGACTTCTGATGACAGTGAGGTTGAAGGACACGTTAACGAACAGACTCTTTCTGGATACGGTAATGTGAATTCCAGTGAACCTGAAGCTAGTAATGAAGAAAACCTATAACAAGTAGCTGGAAGTTTTATCGTGATGGTGATCTTATAACTGTCACACCACAGGGATTCACCCTTCCTCAAAGTGCTTGGTCAAAATCTTAACTTGAATATTTCCAGCTCTTTTTCTTAGATCAGCGGTTCTCAACTTGTGGGTCGCAACCCCTTTGTAACAATGAAAATACATCGCAGCATTAGGAAGGTTGAGAACCACTGTCTTGGATGATCTCTTGGTGAAATTGTGACTGTGATAAACATGTATGCAGTGGAAAAAAACAGAAGGCGACTCCACTAACAAAGTACTCAATGTGGCACTCGTGGAAGGATGTTTCATCAGAAGAAATGAAGATGTTCTTGATGTAATCCTGCACATGGCTCTGAATGTAAAGGCACGATTAGTTGACTATTTTACTAAAGATTAGGTAGACTGACCCTATTCTTGAAGGAAGTTTTCTCTCATCTCCATTTTTTCCAAATATTTTGGATGCTACATTTAGTTCCTCCTGTCACAGCTCCTTGCATACCCGAAAGAGCAAAGTGAAGAACAATAGTGAGTAAAAAACCAGGAACTTTATGTACCAGGAAGAAATGTGGCTATGAGGAGAGCACAGGAGGCTTCAAGGGAAAGATTTGATGTAAATGCTGCAATCTGAAGAAAGGCTACAAAGTGGGGGCCTATGAATTTTTTGCCTGTGTGATTCAGAAAATGGTTACATGTTTTCTCACATCTATTATGACAAAACAACAACAAAAGTCTTATTAGTCCTAATTTGCCATTTGTATCTGAAACAGTGATTCATTTGGCACTAGTTTGCAAACACATACACCTGAGGTAGGCCTACCACACTGGCAGGCTCTACATAAGCCCTCAACTTGCTCGGGAATTGCAAAAAATGAAAATATATATAGTTATGGCTTCTTGGAAGGATTTTCCAAGTGATCTGAAAGAGAAGAAACTTCAGGAACATGAATTATGTGCCTATCGATGTGATATGAAAATGATGTGCCTCTCATTCCATGACAAGAGGTCAGTGACAATGCTGAGGACATTCTCTGGCCTCAAACACAGCTGATTACTGGTAATAGGAGAAACAGCCTGTTCAATTTGAAAAACCAACGGTTATTTTAGAATACAAAAAGTCGATGGGAAAAGTGGACAGAGCTCTTATGGAATTACAAAGAGGTCCTACAAATGGTAGAAAAAGCTATTCTTTTGGCTGATGGAAGTTGCAGTTGTGAACAACTACACCCTTTACTCACTGGATGAGGAGAGTGGAGAAAAAATGCAGACACACCTTTCTTACAGGAGGCATCTCATCACTTAGCTGTGAGGAACAGAAATGAAGGAAGCAGGGAAGACCATCATCTCTGACACCAGGACAGACTAAATGAGAGGGGGCATTTTATAATGCAAAATGAAAAAACATCAACAAAGGATCGCATGGTTTACAGCAAGGGAAGTGAGAAAGGTGAAAGCAGGGAAGTCACTTTTCTACTGTGAGTCTTTCACGAGGAAGCCTAGACTTCATCCTGGCTGGACATCACTTCAAAAAAAGTATAAATAACCAAAAGTCACAATATAACAAAGACATCTGTACCAGAATGTTTATTGCACCCCAATTCATAATCGCTAAGTCATGGAAGAAGCCCAAGTGCCCATCGACCCACGAATGGACTAGCAAATAGTGGTACATGTATACCATGGAATATTATGCAGCCTTAAAGAAAGATGGAGACTTTACCTCTTTCATGTTTACATGGATGGGGCTGGAACATATTCTTCTTAGCAAAGTATCTCAGGAATGGAAGAAAAAGTATCCAATGTACTCAGCCCTACTATGAAGCTAAATTATAGCTTTCACATGAAGGCTATAACCCAACTATACAACAAGACTATGGGGAAAGGGCCAAGGAAGGGGAAGGGAGGGGGGAGGTTTTGGTGGAGGGAGGGTAATGGGTGGGGCCACATCTATGGTGCATGTTAGAAAGGGTACAGACGATTACACTAATGTAGACAGCTATGATTTAACAATAGAATACAAGCAAACAAACAAACAAACAAAATAAAAAAGAACGAGAAAAAAACCATTTGGATTTTGGCAAGATACCTTAAATACTTGCCCCAACAAGAAGGGGATTAGACCTATTAACTGCCAAAAATGGAGGCATCTGTTTATTTTTGTAGGAGAAGTGCTACTTTTATGCCAACAGATCTGAGATCATGCAAAACAAGATCAAAACACTCCTAGAAGATCTAGAAAAGAGAAGAAAAGAAATTTTAGAAAATCCCCTGTGGACGGGCCTACATGGTTTTTTACCCTACCTTCTTCCCCTGCTACCCTTATTTACCTTTCACCTTTGGGCCCTGTATCCTTAAAAAAGGTTAGAGGCAGTTAAATCAGGTCGAGGTCCGATATCACCGGCTCATTAACCAAGAATTTAACTACTATTCTTCACCGCCCTCCATAGCACCAATGACAGGTAAGATTCCCAAAACTGGGACAACCTAAGACAGGATATGGAGAGGCTGCACGGTAGATTACATTCATAGTACCCAAAGATGGGTAAGATCACTCTGCGTTCAGTCAATCTAAGACAGAGACCAAACCATTGATGTTTGTAT
>CAUYPK010071443.1:0-11188 GCA_963574355.1 Loris lydekkerianus | reverse complement strand
AAGAAAAGAACAAGTGATCCCATTTCAGGGTGGGCAAGGTACTTTAAGAGAAAGTTCTCTAAAGAAGATAGATGCACAATCTACAAATACATGAAAAAAAGCTCATCATCCTTAATCATTAGAGAAATGCAAATCAAAACTACTTTGAGATATCACCTAACCCCAGTAAGAGTAGCCCACATAACAAAATCCCAACACCAGAGATGTTGGCGTGGATGTGGAGGAAAGGGCACACTTCTACACAGCTGGTGGGAATGCCCACTAATACGTTCCTTCTGGAAGGATGTTTGGAGAATACTTAGAGATCTAAAAATAGACCTGCCATTCGATCCTATAATTCCTTTACTAGGTTTATACCCAGAAGACCAAAAATCACAATATAACAAAGACATCTGTGCCAGAATGTTTATTGCAGCCCAATTCATAATTGCTAAGTCATGGAAGAAGCCCGAGTGCCCATCAACCCACGAATGGACTAGCAAACTGTGGTACATGTATACCATGGAATACTATGCAGCCTTAAAGAAAGATGGAGACTTTACCTCTTTCATGTTTACATAGATGGAGCTGGAACATATTCTCCTTAGCAAAGTATCCCAGGAATGGACGAAAAAGTATCCAATGTACTCAGCCCTACTATGAAGCTAAACTATAGCTTTCACATGAAGGCTATCACCCAACTATACCACAAGACTATGAGGAAAGGACCAAGGAAGGGGAAGGGAGGGGGGAGGTTTTGGTGGAGGGAGGGTGATGGGTTGGGCCACATCTATGGTGCATATTTTTATCTATAATAAAAAAAAATTAAAAAAAAACATAAAAATCACTTTATATAAATGTTTACATTTTTCTCTAAATTTTTTCCTGAAAATAATTTATTTCTACCTAATTATGCAAAAAATAAAAGCTTTCTTTGTTATTAAGTATTATTTTATTTCATTAGTTTGCTGACGATCTCATTTTCAGCATTCCTGTAAGTCATCTACCTACATACAGTAAAGTTCTATGGATAGTCCTTCTGCTAGTGCAAATTTTACTAAATAGGACAATCTGTTTTTGAACCTCTCAGAAATGATTCCACTAATCACACCTCAGTGTGACAGCATTTCACCTGTGCTTATTCTTCCACAATTGTCTTCAAGCTCTAAGTTCTACTATAGACACTGTTGTCTACAATAAGTTTTCCTTTTACAGTGCGATTAAGTTTCTCAAAAATCCAATCCCTATACCTTGAGAAATATACAAAAAGATAGTGCATGGCTACTGATCTAGATGGTCTTCACACTTCTTCCCTCACCTCTCAGCCTTTGTCTATCCTCCTTCTTTCCATAACCAGAACATGTTACATGCATAGTGTGATGGAGAGATTGGGAGCAGCGTTCCCACAGGCATTACTCATTGACTTTAGACTTTGACACCAGGGAAGAAGTCAGTTCAAAACTTTTCACACTAAATACAACCATTCCTACACTTTATGTTCAACTAAATAAAACCAAAATAGTATTATCAGAAAATCAATATTTGACTAATCTATTTTCAGATCCAACCGTCATTACTCTTTGAAGGATCAATAAATGATTTTTTCCTATTTCTTGTCTTCTTCACAGGACAATTGTGATGCTGCATGTGGAAAAGCCAGATCTTTTCCCAAAATAGCATGTGACATTTAAAAATAAAAATTTCCATTTTCAGTGCTTGCATAAGTTTGATGATTTTCTCCTCTTGAGCAAAGAGACTATAATGCCTTCCTGGTGTATTTTGCAGAGCTCTGAATCAACATCACACATGGAATATATTTATGAAGAGACAGAATTATGTCATACCCAGAGGGGAAAATAATCAGATATCAACCCTGCATTTCCTACATTAATCATATTTTTGTGACTAAGAGAAGAAATAATAGAGTGTGTTATTAGACTCAAAATGACCTTGTTCTCATTTTCAGCGTCCAGTTTTGGTTTGATGAATCTGTTGACCTGTCCTTACATCAGGTTATCAGTAAAGTAAGGATAATAATGCAAAATGCTTCCTCATTAGCTCAGGGATTTTGAAAATGATTTCACATCTTTGTATTTTTGTATTTGTGTTACTTTAAAACTTTAGACTGTTCGGGTGTGAGTGGCATTCCCCGGCAAAGAAAACTAAGGCATAATTTCTTATGATGATTTGAAGAAGATTTTAAGTATATAATTACATTATTATTTGAAGTAATTTGCATGTTATTTTAATATCACTGGATTTGGCATTCTTAGCATTGCAAAAAAAATAAAAATTAAGTATTAAGGATGGTAGGATTGGAGGGAAATAACATAGATTTTAAAGAGAGAATTTGATTTTAGATTGGATAATATTATGTTACATTTGGTAAAAGATAGTTTAGTAAATAAATATTCTGAATATGAATTAGCATCTAATGGAAATGGATAGTGATTTTAAATACTGAGTTTACAATCTCTGGGAGAAAGTTGATGCACTTAAGAAATTAAAAAAATATATAAAAGTTTTGATCTACGGAATGTATTGCTAATAACATAAAAATTTGAGAATGTTTGGAACCAGGGAATACTATTACATAAAATGGTAACTTGTATGAAAAGAAAAAAAATTTTTCTGGAGGTAAAACTCAACACTTTAACCTAGAGAACTGTATTTTGTATTTTCTATGGATTGATCATTAACACAGAGCAGGAGATTCAATTTTAATGTGTAAAAACATATGCACGGGGCACTCATGATCAACAAACTATTAACTAGATTTATAAGTACTGCACTAATAAGCTTCATTCTTGTCAATTTGGAATCATGTAATAGCCTCATAACTTATCTGATAAATCTGAAATGACTTAGACAATTCATGAATGAAGAGGAAAAGGAATCTTCCTATTAAGAGAAGGTTCATTTCCTAAATATCTCACTGCAAAGCAGTTTCACTTGCCTGTCTATAGCAACTTGCATGGAGAGAAGAATGCAGAATGGAATAGAACCTACATTTTACTTAGAGATAGATAAGGTAGACCTGACAGCCATTTTTCATTTAATTTTGTTGTTGTTACCTGAATCCTAGTTCTGCTTAGGCATTGGATAGCCATGGACTAAAGAAATAGTCATGTATTTCAAAATTTGTATGCTGGTGGCATAAATTTGTTTAGCTAAAACTACGATGGCGGTTCAGTTTTCATGTTATTGACTGGGATAAGAATAAATATGTGATAGAATTCTGGCCCATGAGACATGTGGAAATTCTACAAGAGAATTCTAGAGAAGACTTATTATTCTCACTGGTAAACAAGTAAAAGATGAGTTAAAATAAAAGTCTTCTCTTTGTGGGATTATTGTGCTACCCCTAAAATTTTGCTTGTCATTTTGGGAGAGCCAGCATAAGAGAATTAGTCAACATACATGTAGGCAGAGAAAAATCACAGAAAGGACATGAGTCATTATGCTGTAAATCATCCACCAAGGTAACCCACCATTCTGCCTCTGATCTTTTTATATGCAATATTACATTTTTATATTGCCAAGTTATTTTTTTGTTTGGCTCTTCTCTTGCATGATAGTTGCAAGATAGTTGCGTATAGTTGATACTTGTTATTTAGTGCACCATAACATGTATTAACATAGGTCTTTTTTTTCCCATCTAAGATAGATTTGAGAGCTTTGTGAGTCTATCAAGGAATGAGTATAGAAATTAGGATTGTGTTCATTTAAATTTGTAAGACAGTTTTTAGGCAAATTGTTTAAATTTAAAACAGTATAGGACTTTAGATAACTTTATTCACACTTACTTCCAGCTCACCATTTTACAAAAAGTACTTTGAACACCCAAAATATTAATGGGCTTACCTAAGGTAAACCAGCTCTCTGTAAGAGCTGTATTTAAAACACTTGTATTTATTCCTAGTTCAATTTCCTTTCCATTATACTACACGTTACCTAGAATCCCAGAAACTAAGTATCTGATTTTAATTATTACCTCATTATTCTTGTTACATAACTGAATATTCTTTATAAAGCCGGTGGTATTGATGAATTTTCCATATTAAGTAACAGATGGGGTTTAACATTTGGTATTGGTGAGTCACTGTCCATGGTGCTAGGTAGTGGAATGAAGGAAAAAAATGTCTAATTATAGTTTGACCCTTTTTGACAATAGAAAATCATATCTACATGACATCATTAATGTGTAAAATTTATGGGGTGATAATTGCACATTTTATAAGCAGCATACATACTGTGTTTGTCTTGAGATTAAGATCTGAAATTGTCCTTATTTTCTCATTATTCCAACAATAGTTTAGATGAATATCTTCTAAAAACATTACATTTTGTGTGGTCTTCAGTAAAAGAGTTTGAATATATAACAGGATAATGCAACAACAGCATTATTGATTTTTCTTCAAAAGTTTCCACCACTGGCTTTGAACTGGCAGATTCATAGTTTTTCTTTCTTTTTTTTTTTTATTTCTTTAAGATGAAATACTGAAATGTCATAGTGGCACAACTTAGTATTGTTCACAACAAGTTATAATGAAGATAGACACACTTACCTCAGATGATGAGCAATCTCAGCATGGTTAGCTGATGAGCTGGTCACCAAAGGAAACTAGAAATTCCATACAAATGCTTTCTCTGAAGACTGTACATTTGGAAAACACAGATTTTTACTATGAAAATGTTGAGTACTTTACACCTACACCTACTTCTTTGAAGTTTAGTCAGGTGGACTCCCTCATGGGTAAATAAAGCCACATGTAGGCCTGAGCATCTCCAGAGGAATGAGTCAAAAGACACTCTGGGAATTCAGAAAAACCCACCTGCTGCCTCCTAGGTCTCAGTGAGCTGGAATTCAAAGAGTCCTGTGTATTTAGAATAAAACCACCTCTCTTTTGACCTTCTCACTTCCAGAAAGAGTCAAGTGGTCAGCCCATAATTTTGCATGTTCATGGCAAATGTTTCTTTTCTTTCTTTTCCTTTCCCTGCACACTCTCCACCCATCATCTTCCCCCCATTTGGTATTTCTAATCTCATCAATTATTCATTCCTCTTTCTGTTAAATGATCTCAAACGTTCAATCATCCAGTTTATCCATCATTTTCCTTGCTCCTAATCAGGGATCTGAACATTTCTTTATCTCCTATCCATCACTATTTCCTGAAAACTCCACAGCTCCCTTGGAGTTATCAGCAAAATCCTCCATGTCCTTTACTTATTAAATCTTCACTTTGACTTTAACTGATCAATGGCTGACTTCCACAGCTTCCCCTGCAGCCATTCAAGTGATAGATATTCTTCCACACAAGAGGTGATTGTCCTTGACCCTTATTGCCACTTCCAAAATATTCTGCCTCCTTCCTGTCTAGAAACTCAATCTACGGATCTCATACATTTATACTGCGACACTCACTGCTACTCCTTGTGCTGTAATTTACTTAACTCTGTAACATTTCCTTTCATTCCTTGAAAATGTTGACTCCTGGCTCGTTCTTCCCCCACCATCCTCGAAGGTTTGGCATCTCCTGTCTCTAATCTCTTCTTTTCTAATGATCTTTCCCCCTGCTTTACCACAGCCTGTCAGTTGTTCCCTAGACTCTGCCATTACTACTAACTCCAGTTCCTCCAGGACAGCAACAGCATGCATCCTGAATTCCAACTGACATAACTTTGTAGCTCACTCTCATTATTCTGCAGCCAATAATCTCAGGAATACACTGAAACCTATCATTTGTTGATCCAATCACTTTAACTGTCATATTCACATTTTTCTCCTTAGTTATGTTAAGTGACTTAACCAATTTTTATATCCCTTCTTGACTATACTCTTAATTCAGTTCATGAATTTACACTCCGTCCTATTTGAGTGTGAAAATTACAGCTCTCATTCCCATCACTTGTTATGTGTACCAATAAAGCTAAAATAGGGTGTATAAAGCTGTCAAGTAATAATACTGTATTTTATTTATCCACTTCATTTTTCATCCTCTCAATCAATGGTCAGCAAACTGTGGTCCCTAAGCCTATCCAGTCTGCTGTTCATTATGTTTTAAATAAAATTTTGTTAGAACACAGTCATATTCATTTATTAACACCTTGTCTATTGCTACTTTTATGCTATAATGATAGAGTTAAATAGTTGCACAGGGTCCACAAAGCCTAATATATTTATTAAAGATGTTTTCTAGCCCTTGTTCTGGATGGCCACCATATTGCTTTATCATCCATACCACTACCTCTAACATATTCTTCCCAATTCTCACTTTTCTTCCCATTTTAAGAAAACTGGAATAATATGAAGATATATCCTATATGCTTATATCATGCCTGCCTATTTATATAGCTAAACCTGAGCTCAAAAATTATGCCTTTTCTCCCATTAATATGGATGTTATTCTATACATGAATTACATTTTTCACATGAACATTAGATATTTTTCCTTGTCATGTACTAAAGGACATCAGTTCAACAATTCACTCTCTCTCCTGAATCTCAATTTCTTGTTTCTTTTTTGGGTATATTGCTTTCATTAGTATACAGACATGCTTTTATGTTTGCCTTCTTAAATAAAATCTTTTTTTTTTTAATATAAAAATCTCCATTTTTAGTTTCTTCTCTTTGGAGCAAAACTAAAAATGTTATCTACTCTGACTGTTTTCAATTTGTTTCCTATCATTGTCTTTCTAACACACCATGATCTGCCTTTTCCCCTAATAAAGCAACGAAAGATACACACATTGTGATTTTCAGAGGCTCATTTTCAATATTCATCTTATTGATATTAATTCATCTGTTAATATTATTTTCATTAAACATATGCATATTAAATACCTACGTATGTTGGTACTATTTAAAATGCTGGTTCAAAGTAAGAAAAAAATCATGCAAAAACATCTGTCTTCATAAGGCACATATTCCAGTTATCATAGTTAACTGTGCATTCTTCTTGTCTTGCCTTGGCTTCCAGCATAGTAATCTCTCTCTCTTTTGGGAGGGTTCATTTTATTTGACTGTTTTTAGTTGTTTTTGTTTATATTTCTTCAATTGGTGTATCGATTTTTTTTATTCTAATATGAGGGTATATACAATTAAGCAACATTTCTCGCATTTGTAAGGTGAAGTCCAAGATGTACTTATGTTCTTCAGTCAAGAAGTGTGCCTTATTCCCATGGTACCCATTGGGTAGAAACTTACTGAAACCCTTTCCCCTCACCTCTTTTTGATTTAAATTGAGTTTTCTCACAAGCAGGCCTGTGGTTTTTAATCTACTCATTTTAATTTAATATTGAGTATATAGGATGCTTGTTTTTTTCACTCTTGTAATACTTTACTTAGGAAATTATTATCCAAGGTTATCCATTGTTACTCCAGGTTGCTATAGAAGATAAAAAATCTCCGTCCTTTTATGGCTGCATAATATTCCACAGTGTACATATAGTAGGGTTTATTAGTCCATTCATGCACTGAAGGGCATCTGGGTTGTTTCCACATCTTTGTGACTGTGAATTGCGCTGCTATAAATAGTCTAGTACAGACAACCTTATGCTAAAATGACTTTTTTTCTTAAGTATAGACACTTAGTAATGGTACTGTAGGATCAAATATTAGGTCTGTTTTCATATTCTTGATAATACATGCACCATAAGCTTTTTTGACCTAATAGCACAGACCCTTTGTAATTATGCATTGTGCTCAAGCACTGTGCTGAAAACTTCAGTATAATTTTTCATTTGCAAAAAGTGGCAAACAGACTACTCTTTTCCCCACTTTAGATAATAAAACAAGGACCTGATCAACTTTCCCAAGGCCACCTGACTTGTGAGTACTGATTTTTTTTTTTTTTTTTGGTAAAAGGATTTTATATTTTTTTAAAGACAAGTTACATTGTTTTGCCTTTCTTTCAATTATTCTCAAGACAGAAGAGTCTTTATCCAGGCATATGCAAAACACAGTACATAATGAATTTCCATAAAAAGTAGAAATTTAAATGTCTTAACACAATAATGAAAAAAATGTGGTAAAGGCTATGTTAACCAGTTGGATGAAAGTATTTCAAGTTGTATGTAAAACCAGCATATTGAACTCCATAATTGCATTAATGTACACAGCTATGATTTAATTTAAAAAAATTTCTGTGTAAATGGAAAGAATTAATGATAGAGTCTGTGATTAATAAACATGTCTAAAATAAAAATAGCACAATTTTATCATCTGCAAAATTTTATCATCTACAAAAATCTATACAATTTAAGCCAGGATTCTGTAGTCCCAAAGACATTTCAATTTTCACCCTGATTCTGGACTTGGAATCAATTTCAGTTATGGCTCTATTCCTTTGGGATTTGAGCAAAACAGATAATAGACTAAAAACATCTCTAATACCTCAAAAGAAGAATTAAGCAAACCATAAAAATCATGCCTGGCTATGGTCACAGTGGATCTAAGAAAGGATTCAGGGCCACATGGGAGCTTTCAAGTATCTCTGTATATCACGAACAAAATGACAATAGCCCAGCCAATTTAGAAACTTCAAATGCCTTGAATCACCAAATTTTATTAAAGTATGACAGGTTTATACTGTGATAATTCAGCCTGTCTGTTAAAATCACATACATTAATATGTGACTACATACTCTGTTTGCCAACCATATAAATACAGTTATTTGAAACACTGTAATTTACTAATTCTGAGAAGGACATTTTTAAAAAAGAAGGAGAAGGGACTTAAGTTAAGGAGAGTAAGGGAGTTATAAAATGTGGAGAAAATCTGTTATTATCATAGTGGGGTAAGCAGAAAAATAAAAAGGGGATAGTGGAATTTTTACAGAAAAGAATTACTGAGAAATAAATGCAATAGGTGAACGAAAGAACTCTTTTTCTACCTTCCATCATTGCTTGGGGAGACAGTTGACAGGGGTTTTCTACGTATCTGCCTACTTTGATACCCCATCTTTTGAACAAGCAATTTTGTGCTAAATAAGTGGTTTTCTTGACCCTGAACTTGACGACTTGGTTGTATTTGTCCTGCCACAATTCGTTTTTATCCTCTATTCTACCTTGTCTTCTTTCTGATGCCTCTTAATCTTTCTGCCTGAATTTGCCAGGGTGGGTGATGATTAAAGTGTCTACCCCTAAGGAGACAATCTCGAAACAAAATAAAACACGATACTCATGATGCCGCCTAGTAAATCAAACCCGTAATATCTGGGTTACCTCAGTCTCAGTGTAATAAAGATAGCAGCTGGTCTAAAACAAAACAACCAGAAAAAGCAAACCATCAAATCAACAGACAACAAAAAAAGATAACCTGTGTTAACCTTGCCAAAAAAAAAAAAAAAAAAAAAAAAAAGTCCTTTTGAAAGGTTACTGGGATACTGTACAGAAAATATATCCCAGTATATGATGTCCATATTTGTTTCAGTGGCAAAATTACTTTCTCTTTGATCTAAAAGAGCATATGCTTCAGCTTTAATTTTCAATTATTTCTTCTGACATTAGCTAACATTGATGATATTTCCAGAATCTCTCAGAATTGCTACAATACAGCATCACAGTGTGATGCTGATTCAACAGATAATTGTTGAATGGAAACCCACATTTTAGTAAGTGCTTTAATAGCACTCAGGTCTAGTTATAATCTATTTGCTTTCTTTTCTCTTTCTTTTTTCTCTTTTTTATTTTCACTTTATTTTTATTTTTTGCACTTCTAAGAGAAAAAGCCCAAATCACTTAAACCCTCAAATATGTTCAGATATCATTTTGTCAAGATAAGTTATAGATCAAAAGGGGTGTGTTAGGAAGAGCTGAAATCTAAAACTCAGGAACATAAATTTTCATCATGTGATTCATAATTTCTATAGGTAAATGCATTCTAGGTGGCAATACTTGAATTCTCCATTCTTTGTCAAACTTTTTTTTTTTAAAATCATATCCATCATTTGTCTTCCCCTGCTGACAAATATATCTCCACAAAATGTTTTACTTCTTCTATACTCTGAGTTACTAGAATCAAAAGCCCCACCTTTTACAATATCTCTGGGAGGTTAAAAAAAAAAAAAGAATGGCTAGTCCACTGAATTCAAATTTTATATTTGCTTTTTCTGGCCGAGGAAAAAGTGAGTGTTCCAAGTGAGTATTCTACTATAGCTGTAGGATAGATTATATGTTAAAATCTTAATCAAAACAACAAAGCTATGCAAAATTTTAAGATCTTAAACTGATAAGCACCAAAGCCAGACTCTGTCCCTAAAAAAAAAAAAAAAAAAAAGGAAAAAAAATTCAAGATTTTATTCACCTCTGAGTCTTACCCTTACTTTCCATTTTGTAACAAGACATATGATGTAATGAATCTTTAAATTGGAAGACAGTCTTTGGGTCTGTTTTCCCTTCTTCTTTGACTGCCTATGCATCCTGCTGTTTCCTAGATTTTGGAGTATCATGTTATTTTAAATCCTCATGTGACTGCTGATCTTTCAGGGCCAACTCTTCTAAAATCCCACTTTATATGAACCAGGACATTGACGAGGTACTGAAGACAAGAGCCGTTGTCAATGGTAGGTTTGTGTCTGTTCCACTATATTCAGTATTTTCCTCTCTTAGAAAATCTCACCCATTCACACAGCTTCTATGTCCTGGGTTTCCCCAGATGGAGAAGTAAATATCATTTCCTTCTTGGCGTGGCTTCCAAGGAAGTTAATGACTTCTGGAAGGAACTGAAATAATTGATCACTTCTTTTGGGAACACTCACTTTTCTAATTTGCAAAACATCACATTTTCTTGGGTTTTCTTCTAGTCTAACTCCTTTTCAGCTTCCTATCTGTTAATTTATGTTTATGTTCCTGATTTGACCTTCTTTTTTTTTTTTTTGAATTTATTTATTTTTTATTGTGGAGAAGGGGCAGGGAAAGAAGGTGGGGGAAGAGGTGAGTGACAGGATCGGGCCAGTGGCATGGTACCACATTGGCTGTATCTAGGTAGAGGCAGTTTCAGGCCAGGCCTTGCTGAGTTGTTGCTACGCGGAAGTAGCTCGATGGATCCGCTTCTAGTCAGGCT
Organism: Loris lydekkerianus; assembly: GCA_963574355.1. NCBI lineage: Eukaryota > Metazoa > Chordata > Mammalia > Primates > Lorisidae > Loris > Loris lydekkerianus. Next base: position 143 of record CAUYPK010071443.1, on the reverse strand, counting down.
CGGGAAGTTGCACTAGGCCTCAGGCACATGGCAGGGCCCAACAATTCCCTCTTGTTTTTTGTATGGCGGAAAAACATAGCCCCTGTCTTAGGTTGCCTGCTCTTGTAGTTTCAGTCTTACCCGTCATGGGGATACAAACATCA
>CAUYPK010071442.1:0-10727 GCA_963574355.1 Loris lydekkerianus | reverse complement strand
ATTCTGTTTGTTAGGATCTTATTGAGTATTTTAGCATCTATATTCATTAGTGATACCGGTCTATAATTTCTTTTTCTTGTTGGGTCTTTCCCTGGATAAGGGATCAAGGTGATGTTTGCTTCGTAGAATGTGTTGGGTAATATTCCTTCTTTTTCTATATTTTGGAAGAGGTTTAGTAATATAGGTACTACTTCTTCTTAAAGGTTTGGTAGAATTATGACATAAAGCCATGTGATCCTGGGCTTTTCTTTTTAGGGAGATTTTGTGTAGTTGATGCTATTTCAGAACTTGATTTGGCCTGTTTAACATTTCCACTTCGTTCTGGCTAAGTCTTGGTAGGTGGTGTGCTTCCAGGTATTGGTCGATCTCTTTCAGATTTTCATATTCCTGAGAGTAAAGTTTCTTGTAATATTCGTTAAGGATTTTTTGAGTTTCTGAGGGGTCTGTTGTTATTTCATCTTTACCATTTCCAATTGATGAAATTAGATATTTTACTCTTTTTTTCCTGGTTTTGTTGGCCAAAGGTTATTTTATTGATCTTTTCAAAAAACAAACTTTTGGATGTATTGATCTGTTGTATAATTCTTTTGTTTTCAATTTCATTTAATTCTGCTCTGATTTTGGTTATTTCTTTTCTTCTGCTCGGTTTGGGGTTGAAATGTTCTTCTTTCTCCAGTTGCTTGAGATGGTCCATTAAGTTATTAACTTCCTTTCTTTCCATTTTCTTGAGGAAGGCTTGGAGTGCTATAAATTTCCCTCTTAGGACTGCCTTTGCAGTATCCCAGAGGTTCTGATAATTCGTGTCTTGATTGTTATTTTGTTCCAAAAATTTGGTGATTTCCTTCTTAATCTCGTCTATAACCCATGTATCCTTCAGCATAAGGTTGTTTAGCTTCCATGTTTTCGTATGAGTATGCAGGTTCCTGTTGTTATTGAGTTCAACTTTTATTCCATATGGTCTGAGAAGATGCAAGGGATAATTTATTTTTTTTTTAATTTGCTGAGCTTATATTTGTTGCCTAGGATGTGGTCGATTTTGGAGTATGTTCTGTGGGCTGATGAGAAGAATGTGTATTCAGTTTTGTTGGGATGAAATGTTCTGTAGATGTCTGTTAAGTCCAGATGTTGAATGGTTAAGGTTAAATGTAAAATTTCTTTGCTTAGTTTCTTTTTGGAGGATCTATCCAGCACCGCTAAAGGGGTATTAAAATCTCCAACTACTATGGAACTGGAGGAAATCAAGTTGCTCATGTCTGTTAGAGCTTCTCTTATAAATTGAGGTGTTTTTTGGTTGGGTGCATAAATATTAATAATTGAAATTTCATCATATTGAGTATTACCTTTAACAAATATGAAGTGTCCATCCTTATCCTTAATTATTTTGGTTGGTTTAAAGCCTATTGCGTCTGCGAATAGGATTGGAACGCCTGCTTTTTTGTGCTTTTCATTTGCCTGGAGTGTAGATGACCATCCCTTCACCTTCAGTCTAAATTTGTCTTTTAATGTAAGATGTATTCTTGTATGCAGCAGATTTCTGGCTTGAGTTATTGTATCCAGTCAGCCAACCTGTGCCTCTTTAGAGGACAATTTAAACCCTTCACATTAATTGAGCGTATTGATAAGCCTTTCGAGAGTCTGGGGAACATTTTTAATCCTTTTGCAACTGTGGAAGTTGGAATTTGATCAAAATTTTCTGGATGGGTTTACATTTGTGGTGGAGGATTACACTGGTCTTTATGGAGGATAGGTCTGAGAATATCCTGGAGAGTTGGTTTAGTTGTGGCAAATTTCTTCAACATGTAAATGTCGTTAAAGTATTTAATTTCTCCATCATAAATGAAACTCTGGGTACAGGATCCTGTGTTGAAAGGTATTTTGTTTTAGGAGATTAAAAGTCTATGACCATCCTCTTTTAGCTTTAAAGGTTTCTGCAGTTATTCTAATATTCTTGCCCTTGTAGGTGATAGTTTTTTTTTCTATCTGGCTGCTTTCAGAATTTCCTCCTGCATATTAACTTTATTGACATTGATTATGATGTGACTGGGCAGATGTCTTACTCGGGTTGAGTCGTGCTGGAGTTCTGTAACTGTCTGCTATCTGAATTTCAGAGTCTCTTGGCATGTCTGGAAAGTTTTCTTTTATAATCTCGTGGAGAAGAGACTCTGTGCCTTGTGAATCCACTTCATCACTTTTGGGGATCCCTGTAAGACGAATATTGGTTTTCTTTGAATTATCCCAGAGCTCTCTGAGAGAATGATCTGTTTTTGCCCTCCATTTCTCTTCTTCTTTGAGAGTTTGGGAGTGTTCAAAAGCTTTGTCTTCAATGTCAGATATCCTTTCTTCTGCTTGGTCCATTCTTTTACTGAGGGATTCTACTGTGTTTCTCAGATCTTTGAGGGATGCAACTTCTTGTCTCAATGTGTCAAAATCTTTGGTCATTTGGTCTTTGAATCCGTTGAATTCTTGAGATATCTTTTGGGTTACTGCTTGGAATTCTAATTCGATCTTATTTGCTGTCCAGATTCTGAATTCGATTTCTGACATCTCAGCTATTTGTGCATGGGATCTTGTGCTGTGTCTGCCCCATTGATCCTTGGGGGAGTTGATTATTCATATTGCCAGAGTATTTCCTTTGATTTCATCTCATGATTGTTTTTTACCATTGCCTCTGGTCATCCTCAGAGTTGGGGTGGTTTCTCTCCAAAATTAGACTGGGGGGATCACTCTATTGTTGCTGTTTCTTCGTAGCCAGTGAACCGGTGTAGCTCTTCTGGGGCTGCCCCAGCCAGGGAGTTCTAGTTGTGGGAGCAGCTCCAGAGTGTGACACCCCAGGATCAGCAACGGGGGGGGAGGGGGTGCACCCTGTTCTGGGAGTGCCTGGCGCCCAGTGACTTTGGCACAGAGAGCCCAAGGCTCCAGCAGTCTCTGGCCAAGAGAAGGGCTCCATGCAGAGGCAGGGAGGGCTCCAGAGGGCACTTTTCTACCAGAGTCCCTGGCCAGACGAGCTGGTGGTATGGAGGCAGGGAGGGTCCAGGAGGGAGGACATGGGTCTGAGCGGCTCCCGGAGATCCTGGTCAGGGCATGAGGAGGCCCAGCAGGCAGGGTAGCGGGTCCCTGTGCACCTCCTACCGGGTCCAAGAGGGCGTAGCTCTTACCTGGGTCGGGATGGTGCCGGTCACGTGTCCCAGCACAGGTCTTCTGGAGGTCCGGGGGAGTGCTGATCATTGGTCCTGGTGCAGCTCTTTCGGAGGTCCAGGAGGGTGCCGATCACGGGTCCCAGTGTAGCTCTTCGGGAGGTCATGGAGGATGTCAGCGTCATCATTTAATCCAGCGTCATCACCACTGGGTACAAGTGGTTGTTGATAAATCTGCATGGAATCTGGTAATAAGGACAACTGGGTCTGTTTTAACCTAAAGACTTAGAGGTTGAGGCCTGTTTACTCCATCCCCTCCCACAGTACTTGGCTTGTGCTTGTTGGCCAGCTAGCATATAGTTCTACCTTAAATCAGAGAATGATGTCATGCACATGTTTTAGGTCTTAGTTTTTAACCTAAGATGATTCATATTTTTTTGTTAGACATTCTTGGGATTCTCTTTTATTTTTTGCCATCACAATAGTCAAAATACATCATTACATTTTTATTCCATTTCCTTATTCATGTTAGTAATATTTTTATATCAAATTCAGAATCCTAGAAGAGTTGAGGAAAAAAAGCCAGAAATTTCTGCAAATGAAGAATGGTGATGAGGGGGGAATTATAAAAGATCTATCAGACATTCAGATACAATATAAAGCTTTAATAGTTAGAACTGTGTGGCACATGAATAGACAGATGAGTATAACAGAATAAATAGAAAGCTCATGAAGAGATTTCTGTATCTATAGGGATTTAGTAAGTTATCAGTGAGGCATTTTAAATCGGGGGGGGGGGGGATGAATATTGTTCAAAAAGTGATGCTGAGGCCACTAAGTAAACGTCTACAAGGAATTAGTTTGGATCCTTATCTTACACCTTGTAACAAAATAAATTCCAGGTGGAACATAAATGTAAATATAAAATTATGGAAGCAGAATAGTATTAGAAGAAAATACAAAAGTATGTTTTTATAACCTTTTTTAGTTATTTGGAAAAACCCAGATCCATTTAAAAAAGTGATAAATTTGATCATCTATAAAATTTCCATATGGTGGGAGAGCATGACATACATAGTCAAAAGACAGATAAACTTGAAGGATACAACATCTTTTACAGATTAAGGGTTAGTATATAAAGCATTCATTAATATAGGAAGAGTTCTTTCAGTTCATTAGGACCAGCAGTCTAACATCAAAGTGTGCCAACTTTATGAAAAAGAAAACACATATTCTCTTAAATGTACGGAAGACACATAATACAAATTGAAACCACATTGAAATGCTACTTTTTAGATTAGCAAAGATTGAAAGTTAAGATAGTGTACTGTCTTGGTAAGGATGTGAGTCCAAATCTTTGCCAAAATATATGTGTGTGTGTGTGTGTGTGTGTGTGTGTATGTATGTGTGCATTTTTTTTTTTTTTCAGTCTTCTAAATTTAGGCATTCTAGCAGATATGCAGTAGTAATTTGTTATGGTTTAAATTTGCATTTGTTGTAACTGATGATAACTGAATATCTTTTCACGTGCTTTTAGGTATTTATACATCTTTGGTGAAATGCTTAAGTCATTTGCCTTTCATAAAAACTTGAATTGGGCTCTTATTGATGGTTAAGATTCTTTATATGTTTTGGATTTAAGTCTGTTCACTAATGTTTTGTCAATATTTTCTCCCAGTGTTCAGCTTGCCTATTTATTTTCTTAATTGTTTTTTGAAGACAGTGTATAATTTTGATGAAGTACAATTCATTGTTTTTTTTTTCTTTTATAATTAGTACTTTTTGTTTATTAAAAAAACTCTATATACCCCATGGTCAAGAAAATTTAGTTCTTTTTTTCTAGAGGTTTTATATCTTTAGCTTCTATATTTAGCTTTTTTCTACTTCAGATTTTCAAAATGACCTATAACCAAGAAGGGCAAAACAAGATTGATAATTACTACTTTGGGACATTAATTTATCAGATTTGTTAATAATGTGGATAGTATCACATTATGCTATCCTTTTCCCCAGTAAAACACTTCCTGAATTTAATGGAGAAGGACATTGCTTTGGATAAGATACACACAGTGGAATATCTGGCTTTATTACGCTTTCTAGGCAAATTATTAATTCATTTCTAATTACCATACGTACTCGAGTATAAGCCGAGTTTTTTCGGCACAAAATTTATGCCGAGTTCGGGTTTTTCGGCACAAATTTTGTGCCGAAAAAACTCGGCTTATACTCGAGTATATACGGTAACCCTATGTTGTGAATTTTATGTTAGAAAAATGTGTGGAGCACCTGGAGCTGCCCCCTGTGGCACCTTTTGTTTGCTGTTTTTGGTCATGAGGCATCAGCAGCAGAGTGAACACACTAGGAAAGTCTGAGTTGGAAGCCTGAATTCTGGTCTTCATCTAAGTGACTCCTGTTGGAATACAGGCAGAATTCTCCCTCTCTTCATTCCATCTAAATACCCAAATGTGATATCTGAGGTCCCAGCATCTGATCCCAGCCTGCCTCCCTTACCCGCAGCGTCCTGCTCTCTCCTGTTATTCAGAGCTCTCTTCTAAGCAGCCCGCTGGACTCTGTCTTTGTTCACACTCTTCCCTTTATCTAGATTGTTCTCGGTTCCTTTTCCTCCTACCCTTGACTTACCCAGATAAAACTGTTTCCTCCTGATCTCCTGCCACTCAGGCAGGATTGATGTTTTCTCATATTTTGTTCATGTCCACCCTCCTGTTAGCTTACAGACTTCTGGATGTTGGAGCACTGGTGGGTGTGCAGACTACTATGTACCTTGGGAGGCTCCCTGGAGTGACACACACAGCAGGCTATTGGTGGGCACCTTTCTGATGTAAAGCAACCTGGCAGTGCTGAGCCTGTCCGCAGTATTTTTTGTAATAGATTTTGCACTAGACAGTGTTTTTAAACTCTGTGGTATAACCCATTCACTGTTAGTGAAAGCAGTTTGTGTAGTTCAAGAGCATCATTTAAAAAAAAAAAACAAACCTTTGTTTCTGGGTTTGTATTTATATACATGTCTCCTAGGTTGTAATGTAGAATGTACTATTTCTTACTACAGGTTGTAGTAAAAAAATTGAAAAACCCTGTATTAAATTTTAACCTCTGTAATGAATTTTGAAATTTAAAGAAGAGACATTTGGAATTTTAATGAAGCTCAAAGAACGTAAAACTGTGATATTTATGAAATTTTCACAAAATGCTTTCACATAATGTGTGCCATCATCCCTGTTAATTATCTACCACAGGTACCTATAAGTGAATGATTTTTTTCTTTAAAGTCTTTTGGAAGATTTAGCAGGTTATTACACATGTTTCCCTGAAATTTCTGTTTTATAAACTTTAGTGTACATTTATCAGTTTGGATTGCTTGTAATAGAAATATGTTGAAGATACTTTTTAATACATTAGAATGGAATGAATTTTGTCAACTGCATGTACAAGTTAACCACAGATTTTTAAATTTGTAATCAAGGACAATAAAATTCTACTTTGGAAAATAAATTCACTTTACAAAGTGCTGTAATATGTGAAAAGAAATATTAGTATTATTTTGTTATTAACTAGTATTTAAAGGACAGCTTGATTTTGAAACTGGTTATTTTTAGCAGTCAGCTCACAAGAATCATGTTTTCTTCTTTCTTTTAAAAGAAAATTTAAAAAAAAAACAAAAAAAAAAACAGAACCTCTAAATCTTGCATATAACATAGGCATCCTAAATGGTGATGTTACTTTTTGAGAGTTGAGTCAAAGTACATTCTTTTTTTTTTTAATATATTTTTTAATTAATTAATTTATTTATTTATTTATTATTTTATTTATTTATTTTTTTGAGACAGAGCCTCAAGCTGTCACCCTAGGTAGAGAGCTGTGGCATCGCAGCTCACAGCAAGCTCTAACTCCTGGGCTCAAGTGATTCTCCTGCCTCTGCCTCCCAAGTAGCTGGGACTACAGGCACCCGCCACTACGCCACATGCCTGACTATTTTTTGGTTGCAGTCATCATTGCTGTTTGGCAGGTCCAGGCTGGATTCGAACCCGCCAGCTCAGGTGTATGTGGCTGGTGCCTTAGCCGCTTGAGCCACAGGTGACTAGCCAAATGTACATTCTTGAGATTGGAAAGCAATCACTAAGAGGTTTGCTTAGTATTTATATAAAGCTATTTCTGGTTGACTTTGTTTAAATTTGTGGAAGAAAAAGCTGCTTTCCTGGAGTTCTGGAACGCTGTTTCTCAGGAGCTTCTGTGCTAGTAATGCCTGTGTCTTTTTCCTTCACTTCTCTAGGGTCAGTATAGACCTTCTGATTTGTTGTGTCCTGAAACATATGTCTGGGTACCCATTGAACAGTGCCTGCCTTCACTTGAAAACTCCAAATACTGCCGTTTCAACCAGGACCCAGAAGCAGGTATGTTTGGAGCAGAGCTCAGCGGAAATCATTGCTTTACTTTTACAATCCATGTGTGTGTAGCCATTAACAGGGACCAGGAAGCTTTTCATATATTACAGTATGTATGAGAGAGAGAGAGAGAGATAGAGAGAGAGAGAGAGAGACATCACACAGGCATACATACATGCACAAAGTTAAGAAACCCCCACGTGCTGCAGTTGACCTGGCTTCTCCCATTAAAGCTATAGGATGGTTCATGGAGGCAAAGAAGCTGTGATGAGTTTTGTGACAATACTTTGACTTTCTTTCTACATCTTTGATAGGTCTCCTTTCCTGTTCCCTTTTCCACCTCTCACCCAATATAACTCCAGCCATATTTTGTTGCCCATTATCTCCCTTTGGCCATTCTGTGTGCTGATAGTATGGACAGACGTCAAAGTACAGCCCTGGAGTCAGACTTCCTGGCTTCAGATTCTGGCTCCATGATCAGCTGGTGAACTCTGTGCCCTTAAGCAATTTAATGATCTCTCTGGCCTCAGATTCCCAACCTTTAAAATTAATACAATAGTCAGACCGACCTTACCGAGCTGTAATGAAGTTTAAAATAAGACCAACATGCTAACAATAGCCCCTCTTTTTGTGTTGGTGCTTATTAGCCAAACTGGAGTGCTGCATCCCATGTGTGCCACAGGCCATTGTCTGCACTTACTGTTAATTGCTGTGATCCCTCTCTGCAAAAGTGTGCGATTCTATTTATCTCCCTGTAGTGTAAGTACCACTGCATGATTTAAAATAATCTTCCACGTAGTCGTTCCAGTCTTCTTGGCATTTGAGTGTGGCCTTGTGCAACAGGCATGAACTTTGAGGCTCTCCTGATAGGATGGATTATATTGAGGTGTCTTCCCTGCCCTCACTGAAATTCCTGATGTTCTGAATTGTGCTTAATTGAGCTTTGAGGCCTCACAGACCCCACCAAAGAAGAGATGCCTAATCATATTTCTTAAGAATATAAATATTTTTCTACTTACCACCTGTGGTCCAAATCTGGGGAAAAAAAGAGGGAAAGAGGAATGGAAAGGCTGGAGGTGGGGAAAGAGCAAATGGAAAGAATCAAATCAAAGATAAGGAGGCAAGAAAAGGAATGCAGTAATTTCTTCAGTTCTGAGATGTGCATTTTTTTTTATTAAAAATACTGAAAAAAAAAAAACTGGTTCATGCAATGGTATATTTTTTTTATCTCCTTGAAAAGTTGTTATAAAATCAAGAGTTAAGTCTGACTCCTTCATACACATAATGATACCTTTGAATCTGATGAAGAGTGGCCATAGGGACCCAGGTGACTCATGCCAGCCACCTGGCGTCAGCTCCAGGTTTCTTCAGTATTTAAGTTTCATGGAATAACCAGGGCTTTATGGTTCCCATGCCTTAAATTATCAATCAGACTCTTACCATTTTATTCTAACTAAAGTTACACCTCATTGATCAAACTTGTGTTATTTGAAAACAGACATTTAATTTGTCAATCAATTTTGAAGTTAGGCTCAAAGCCAAAAGCAGTAGTCTTATAGAGAAAGGCATATACTTACTATCCTATCTCCCCCCAAAGAGAAAATCTCCTCTTAGCTTTTCTCAAGGTAAGATCAGATCAGTCTCTTACAGTAAAACCTGCTAACCAGCATATTGAAATATTTCATACTCTCATACAAAAGTTTATCTTCATAAGTTCCTTTTAAGAGAATAGTATTATGATCCTAAATTTATTTCTAACTCCCAAACTTAAATGACATTATTTCTTTTGCCTTCCTTTTTTCCTTCTTGATCTTTTTTAAAGGTTGCTTCTCTTCTTATATAATACTTGGTGGTTATTATGAAGTTGAGAAGGTGGCTGAATAATTTCCATGCCCTGAATGGACATTCAAGTAAATATTCATTCAGGTTCATAGATTTTGAAGTTATGCCCCAAAATAAACACTAATGAGTATTTCATGTCAAAGAAAATTTAAGTCTCAAAATGCCTATTTTTGTCAAGAACATACTGTATCTTGGTGAGTGATGAATATATTGCATGGTTCTTTTCTGTCATCCAGTAAATTACATTTCTTTCCCTCCCCCAGTGTTAAATTTCTAATGGTGATAGCTTTAGCTCTTAATAGTCATTGTTCAGAATTCACTTACAAAACTCAGGAGTACCTTTGAAGAAAATGAAGATTCTTTTTTCATGTGCTGAATCTTGGGAACTTTCAAGAGAATAGTACAGTTTTATCAGTATTGAATATCAGGGTCCAGACGCTATTTGAAATCAGACTTACATCCTGTGGTTTAGGAAATTAAAACATAGTTACATGCTGGAATGTATTGAGCCTGCTGTGAAACATGGTCATTTGAGGTTTAAATGGCAGTCCATGAGAAATGGCTCTCTTCTCTGGGGCCAGCTTTACTTTTGTATGACCCAAACTCCGACTCAGAGAAAATACAGAACGTAATATGGGCAATATTCTGAGTCGGCATGGTGCTTTTTTTCACTAAATCTTGTTTCTCCCCCACCTGTTTAGTAGTTAAATTACTTTGTAAAAGGCACAGTTGAACACCATAGGCCTCAGTAAAACAAAATGTGGCTTCAGGGTGCACCAGTGGCCACGCATTTCTCCCAAGCTGAATTGCTGTAAGCCTCTGGACATCCTCCCTGCCCTTGACTGTATGTAAGGGGGGTCCCCTCCTCAAGGGAAATTTGGTTCCTTGGTTATTTGCTCAAGGAAGAAGTTTGTGTAGCACTAAAAGCCTTTTGTGTTTACTGCTTCGTGATACCAAGGGGAGAGACTGACAGACTGAAACAACTTGGAAAATTCTAAAGAAATCTTTTCTTCATAAATAGGTCTTTTGTTTTTCAATGTATTACTTCTAACTACTCCAAAGAAAGGAGTTCCAAAGTTTCTCATATGATTTTTATTTTTATTTTTTTTATTATAGATAAAAATATGCACCATAGATGTGGCCCAACCCATCACCCTCCCTCCACCCAAACCTCCCCCCTCCCTTCCCCTTCCTTGGTCCTTTCCCTATATTCTTGTGGTATAGTTGGGTTATAGCCTTCATGTGAAAGCTATAGTTTAGCTTCATAGTAGGGCTGAGTACATTGGATACTTTTTCTTCCATTCCTGGGATACTTTGCTAAGGAGAATATGTTCCAGCTCCATCCATGTAA
>CAUYPK010071441.1:0-18510 GCA_963574355.1 Loris lydekkerianus | reverse complement strand
CATATGAAAGCCATAAATTAGTTTAGGGCTGAGTACATTGGATACTTTTTCTTCCATTCTTGAGATACTTTACTAAGAAGAATATGTTCCAGCTCCATCCATGTAAACATGAAAGAGGTAAAGTCTCCATCTTTCTTTAAGGCTGCATAATATTTTATGGTGTACATACACCATAATTTATTAATCCATTCATGAATCGATGAGTACTTGGGCTTCTTCCATGATGTAGCAATTATGAATTGGGCTGCAATAAACATTCTGGTACAAAGACCTTTGTTATAATGTGATTTTTGGTCTTCTGGGTATATACCTAGTAGAGGAATTATAGGATCGAATGGCAGGTCTATTTTTAGATCTCTAAGTGATCTCCAAACATCTTTCCAAAAAGAATGTATTAATTTGCATTACCACCAGCATTGTAGAAGTGTTCCCCTTTCTCCACATCCACGCCGACATCTCTGGTCTTGGGATTTTGTGATATGGCCTAATCTTACTGGAGTTAGATGATATCTCAAAGTAGTTTTTATTTGCATTTCTCTGATGATTAAGGATGATGAGCATTTTTTCTCTCTACTCCTCAGTTTTCTCTTCTGAAAACAGAGGTAGGCCAGCAGTCACTAGTGTCTAAAACAGTGATTTTCAACTGGTGTACCATGGCACACTGGTGTGCTGCAAAAGTTTTTGAAGATTACTGATTAAATTATTTTTGAAAGAAGTTCAGAGCACAGTAAGAATATTCTTTATTTTACTTTTTTAATTTTTTGATCAAGATAATTTAAATGTGCTGGGAAAGTTTAACTATGGGGTCAAGTGTGCCATGAGATAAAAAAGATTTAAAAACACTGGTGTAGAATATCTAAAGAACTCTGAAAACTCAATGGTTAAATAAAAAAATTCAAAAGTTAGAAAAAGGGTAAGTGACGCATGTCACAGCAGAGGATATGTACGTGACAAATAAGTATACAAAAGGTCATTCAACATCATTAGCCGTTACAGAAATACAAAGCAAAGCTATAATGAGGTAGCACTATGAAACTATCACAATGGCTAAAATTGTTTAAAAATTATTGACAACACCAAATGCTGGTAAGGATGTGGAGATACCAGATCCCTCATATATTGCTAGCAAGAATGTTAAATGGTACACTCCAAAAGCAATTTGGCAATTGCTTTAAAAAGTAAACATGTGCTTACCATATGACCCAGCAAATGTACCCTTAAGCATTTATCCCAGAGAAATGAAAACACAAAAATCTGTACATAAATTTTCACAGCAGATTTATTTGTAATGACCCTAAACTGGAAAAACCCAAATGTCCTATGATAAGCAAATGGTCAAACTGTGAGAAATCCATCTCATGCAATGCTATTCTGCAGTAAAAGGAAAAAAGTATTGATTTTCTCCTTTTATATGTAACAACTTAGGTGGATCAAAAAGGAATCTGGCTGAGTAGAAAAAGCCAATCAAAATTTTATATACTATGAAACCCAATTTATGTAACACTTTTAGAATAATAAAATCATAGATGTCATGGGTCAGATTATAGGTAGCCAGAGGTTGGGGGAGTGGTGGGAAGGAGTTGGCTGTGGCTCTAACAGGATGACATGAGGGACCCTTCTGATGGAGCTCTTCTATATTTGATTGTGGTGGTGGTTGCATGTGACAAAATTACATGGAACTCAATACACACACACGATGAGTACATGTAAAACTGGCAAAATCTGAATAGATTGGTGGATTCTATCAATGTCAATTTCCTGGTTCAGACATTCTACTACAGTGATGCAAGCTGTGGCTAATTGGGAGAAACAAATGATTAGGTTACGTTATTTGCATTTGTTAGGTAAAGTACAAGTTGTAGTTGAGGACTTCACTCCGGACGTGTACCATATACACTTTTGTTGTGCCTGTTAGGTGAGAATATGCATTATTTCTTAAACTTGCCTGTGAATCTATGATTATCTCAAAATGAAAAGTTAAAAAAGAAAAGAAACTATGGCATCAGAGGTGACGGGGTGGCAGATCATAAATCCAGAAAATTTTCATTACTTCTGACTCCAATCATGGGCATGTTAGTTGGAAAGAGATTCCAATATCCGTCTGTACATTCCTTCATTCAGAAAATATGTAGTAATAATCTATTATGTGCCAAATACTATACAGAAGGCTGAAGATACCACAGTCTACAGAACAGGCATGATCCTTGTCCTCATGGAAGTCACAGCAGAGAGAGGAAGTCAGCCATTAAGGAAATAATTACATAAATAATAAACTCATAATTACTACTGTGGTCTGTGTACAGCGGGAGGTCTAACCACGTCTAGGGGGTTAGTGAAGCCTACCCTGAGGAAGAGGGGTTTAAAATGAGACCAAATGGGTGGCGTCTGTGGCTCAAAGGGTAGGGCGCCAGTCCCATATGCCAGAGGTGGCAGGTTCAAACCCAGCCCTGGCCAAAAAACAACCAAAAAATAAATAAATAAAATAAAATGAGACCAAAGAAAGAACAATAATTACTCAGGGGTAGAGGAGGAGATATTTCCAGGAGGAGGAAACAGACCAGAACCTTGAGAGCAAAGGGATGGTGCTGGGGCCTGAGTGAGGCTGCCAAAGCTGCCAGAAGCTGGATCACTTGGGGCCTCCAGGGCCAAGAGTAATGAGAGACAGGAAAGAGTTTTGTGCAGAGGGAGATGTGATTGCAGCTGTGCAGAGACACGTGCTATTTTAGGAACTTTGCGATTACAATAGTAATTCAGCACTGGAACAGATTATCAACTGAGCTTGGGGGAGCATTCTCCTCGAATAATTCGAGTTGACTGTTAAGGAAGATAAATAACCTCACATGGGAAAGTGTGCAAAAGAGAGCTGCAGGGGTTTGCAAATTAGGTCAGAGTGTCTGTGGTGGTGGTAGGGGGGTGGACAAAGCAAGTATATCAGGCCTGATTTCAAGCCTTTGAAGTAAGAAAGGAAAAATAGATGTTTGGATCCTTTTGTCACAAGCCAAAGTCTGTGTCACAAGGCTAAAGGAGCATTTTCCTGTATTTCTGAGGTCACTAACATGCAGGGTGATAGGTTAGCATTTCAAAGGGGGAGGAATGGTTAGGACGTCCAGGAGAACAGGTTCCCTGAACTTCTGCAAAGACTTTTTCAGTGACTTCTCCATCCACATTCCTGGATGATTATTGTCCTAGAACAACACCTGTGTCCAATAGGTGGGCAACCTGTGAGAAAAAGAAATAAGAAAAAACATGGTCTTAATTTTCAACAAATTCTCAAGGAATTTTTTTCTTATCCTATAGTTTCCCTACCCTCAGCCTAAACTCTCTGTGACTCCCTTTGTTTTATTTCACAATTGCTATTGCTTAAGAACAAATAGTTGTAATGCCGGAGTGCAGAAGTCTATAAAATCCATTGGAACAGGGGTCAGAGGTGAAAATTTCCAAGTACAGTCTCCACTGGACTTCATTATTCATTATTTTAATACGTTCAAAGTTATCAAGGGCTTACTAAGTACCACGCTATGGTCTATTTGTTGTTTTATATGTGTAATTTCTAGAAAAGTTTGAGTGCAAATGTTTATACTGAATGAGTGATTCAATAATAAAGACTAATCATCATTAGGAAATCAGAAACTGATAATGGAATTTTTAAGCAAGAATCAATTAAGGAATGAGCAAAAGGAGGTTCTACTAAGAATTAACTCTTCACATTTACCAGAGAATAAATCTGGATAAAGAAAAAATGGGGAATAATCCTCTAATTGCTTGTACTGAGAAATCTCTACATTGGCTTGAAACTCTATAAACTTAAGTACATTCTGGTTTCTCCCAGTTACTAACAAATTTGAAGGGATTATCAAGAAAAACTTAAACAAATTTTGATGGATGTGTTACTTCAATGTACACATTTCACTTTGTATATTGAAGCAATAGCCTGAACCCTATAAATGCATCAATGTACAAAGTTATAATTTAATAAAAAATAATTAAAAAAAACAAAATGTCACTGTGTCTCATAACTTCATCTGATCTTTACATGTCAACTAAAAATAAAAAAAAATAAAGTCTCAAAAAAAAAAAAAAGAAAAGAAAAAGTCTAACAAATTAGCAGAGACATTTGAGTAAGCTCAGTTACTGTGTCAGAACAAGGAATCATCTTGATTGCCTTTGGATGGATACTGTGACTTCAGTGCCTGAGAGAGAATGTGTATATATATGAAAAGAAATGTTTTTGAAAATCGAAAATTCCACATCAAGTAATATTTCCACCTAAGTCCTCAACCCTAATGTCTTATTTTCTCTTATGTGGCATTCCTCATCATTGTCACCATCTCAACTCCTTTTTTACTTTTTTTTTTTTTTATTCATTGATCCCAGGCTTCGAAATTAAAGGAGAAAAATCTGAGAATCTTTTGATTGGCAAAGACATCAATATATGGGAGCCAGCAACATCCAGCATGTTGGTTGTTCTATTGTATCAGCCTGGTTCCCTAAGCCAAGACCCTCTGTTGACCCATAGTTGGCATACAATTAAGGGAGAAAAATAAATCTTTGTAGCTGCAACACATTGAGAGTTTAGGGTTTCTTTTTATTGTAGAATAAATCTAGAGCACAGGGCCCAACTCACTGGGAATTCAGTAAATGTTTTATTTTGTTTTCTTGAATCAGGCACACAGAATTAGAACATTCATAATCCTTGGTTCATGAAATAGCATCAGTAGTAATCCAGGCATGACACTCTTTCATTTTATTTATTCTCTTGAATTTAATTATTTTTATAATGAGCATCTATAAACTGACCACCCAGCCCAACAATGAGAACCTTGTCTAAATCTGCATCTCTGTGAGCTCTTTCTTCACCCTATCCTCCCCCTGCTGAGAATTTAAATTTCCTTTTTTCTCCATCTTGAATTTTCTCTTTCTCATTTTCTTGCTTAAAAAAAAAAAAAAAAAAAAAAAAACAGTTTATATGCACAAGCCATTTATTGTTTTGGCTTTCTAACTTCATAAAAAGTATATTATACTGTCTATATTTTTCTGGGAACTTGTTTTTCTTTTTTTTTTTTTACACAATCTTATTCATTCACGCTCTTATCTATAACAATAATTCTTTAATTTTCTCTACTTTCTCTGCTGTAAATATTGCTTCATAAGAATATCCCAATATTTTAGCCATTCTCCTGCTAAAGGACATTTGAGCTATCTCCAACTTTTTGCTATTATGATTGGTGCTGCTATACCCATTCTTATATACAACTATTAGCATACCTCTGTAAGAATAATGAGTGAAATACAAATCAAGTCAAAATTAGATGTCATTTATTATTAAACTATTTGAAATATAAAAAATTAGAAGGTCTACCAAGATCAAGTGTTAGAATAGTAAGCATTAATTGGACCTTGTAAACATCAGTGGTAGGAGTGTTAAGTGTAAGGACCATTTAAAAAACAATTTGATGTTATTTTTAAAGTTGAACTTTGGCATACCTATAACAAATCTCAATAAATGTCGAGCAAACAAAGGAATGACTAATCACCCAGAAATTCAAGATACTGTGTGTCTTTCTCCATTTTTGTCCCTGAAAGTCTCCCAGGGGCATGTCCTTATTCACAGAGTGTGATTCCTGGCCTGCCATCTTCTTCTCCACCTCAGGCCTTGACGTCATCTAGGTTGACTTCAATCCCCAAGTGAATGACCCTTCCAACATGCTGGCCTTCTCTCAACATGACATCGGCCCTGAGGACTAAATAAGCTAATAAATTTAAAGTGCTTATGGCATTGCCTAGCACAGAGTACGTGTTATATAGATATCTATTTATTGTTGTCTTTCCTTCGAAGCTTTTGTTGGAAAATGTGACTATGGTCTGGTACTTAATTCAAATGTTCCTGGCTCTTGGGCAAATTTTAAATGTACATACCCTTTCCATTTCTTTCATTTTGACTTTTGGCCATTATATTTGTTTTTCATTGTTTTACAGATTTTTCTTGAGAGTACCCCCAAGGGGAAAGGTCAGAATGCAGTGAGTTCTGGGTCTAGCCAAATCACATGTTATTCAAATAAGTCACAATTCCCTTTCCCTTCCTTTGGGAGGATAATAATTTCACTTCAGTGTTGCCTACCCACAGTGATTATGACCGCTAACAAATGTCAGAACTTTACCCACTGAAACTCTGCCTGTGTCTCCTTCAGGGCACATCATCTCCCCTAGAGTTCTGACTTCATTCATTGTTTGGGCCTGTTGCTTTAGTCTTTCTATTCCCTCCCCCTTCAATTACACAGTCACCTTGAAACTTACCAACCAGTGCTTGAAATAGCCCAGGCTATTTTTCTTGTCCTTCCCCTCCTCAAACTAGCCAAAATTTCTCTCCCACTTTATATGTCTGTCTCAGTTGCCATTGATTTCATTATTGATTCCCTGTCTATATCTTTCAGAGCACTGCTAGAAACTTTCCTTCTGGTTTAAAATAAAACATACACTAGGCAGGGATATTTTGGAATTTAAAGCACATGCCATCAGTAGTTCACCATCTAGTATTCTCTCTAAGCCAGGGAGGACTTGGAGAGCAGAGTTCAATTTAATGATGTGGTTACCATACTAGTCATTTTTATCTCCACCAGGCAGAGGTCACCAAAACAAGTCTACTCCCAAGGTCTGGAAGAAGATTGTGTCCTAGATAGCCCTAATATTTTGTTTACAGGCTTCTGAAAAAGATCTTGGAATGAGACATGGGAGGTCTCACAGAAACATCTGGAGATTTGGTTTGCTCAATCAGGAACTATGGCATGAACTGGTCTGGGTCAGGCAGAAGACAGGAAAGACAGGTGGATATGTAAGAAGAGTGGAAGGTCAGAATCAGATAACAGGGTTGAAGAGGGGTCACACACTAGGCCGTGCATGCCTTAGAATCATTGAATTTCAGAACTGAAAGTGACCTTAGAACCCATCTAATTTAACCAGCTTATGTTACAGGTGGGGAAACTGAGAATACAGAGGTAAATGGACTTGTCCATAGTCAGAGAGCTGTCAGTCGATGGAAAATTATTTCCACGCAAAAGTGTTTTCTTTATACTTCATTTATTACAAGGGGAGGAGGTAGGAAATAACCTACATGGCTAGAAATGGGAGAAAAGCAAGAACAACTTTTAGTTTATATGAAGCAGTTTATTAAAAGAGGAAAAATACTTGCTATGTTGAGGGTTAAAAATAAACTAAAAATGTAATATAGTGAGATCCTGATAAAATAAAATAAGCCAAAGTTTAATGCTATTCCCTTGGCCAAATGCCATCATTATTTCACCTTGGTTTTTAAACATTAATGGAGATTTTCTATGGTATAAGGAATTACAGGCATTTTTTTTCCTTCTACTCTTCTGTATTTCCATTATAAGTCTGTATTTTTTTCAGAATGATTAAAAATATATTTGGTTTACCCTTTGACTTAGATGTATCTGGCCCCATCATATTGTCCAGAAAGAAACAATGAATTAGGTAGTCTATCATCTTCTTTTATGATATGTGGGACTTGGCAAATTTCATTGGATGCTCTTGTCAGCAGAGAATCCTATTTTAACCTTCTGTTCCACAGAGATTCCCAAATAGCTTCTTCACTCTCCAGTTTCCAAAGCACTAATACATAGTGATCTAGAGTGCAGAACAAATCTCCTTGGAACCTAAACTTTTTTTTGTTTTGTTTTGTCATAATAAAAAGCAGATCTTCCCACCACTTTTAGCAGCCAGATAAAAATAACTCTCTGCTCAGCTTCTACTTGTGTCCAATCAGGTGAAGGTAAATAGAGGCCAATCATCTTTGAAGTTGTTAAATCTTCCAAGTTAATCTCTGAACCTGGGCGCTGGCCAGGCTGCCTTCTTCATCTCCTTTAACCTTTACCCAAACCTACCCTCTGCTCTAGGACAACGGATGACTACTTAAGTTTTAGGGAATATTTACTTTAAAAAAAAACAAAACAAAAACTTGTCATGTAACTCTTTTATTTCTGATAACTTAGCTAGAAAAAGAAGAAACTAACATATACTCAAAAGTTCACCATCCCCAAATGACCTCTTTTGGCATATCTCCTGCAGTCTTTATTAATTTATTTTTCACACACATATTGCACACACATGCTGCAGATTTTGATATAAAATTGAGATCCTTTACATACTATATGTGCATGTTATAAACAGTTTTTCAGGTCACTAAATATTTTTTCACAGCACATTTAATCTCTGAATAATAATCATTTAGATTTACAATTGTTTATCAAGTCAATATTTTAGGGCTGCCAATTAAGCTGTATTCTATTTTCAACATGATATATTACACTATTGTCAACATCCTTAAATAGAAACCTTCACTCATAGCAGCAAGGTTTCCCTCATTTGCTATTAAAGTTAATACTTAATTATGCTTTATTACACCTTCTACCAGGACTAGGACCATGTCCCTATTTCACCTACAAGAATTATACTTCTGATTAGGAAGTTTCTAACTATTAAGACTGGTTCCCCAATTGGAGAAGTTTCAATGACCCTTATATAATCTTCCTTAATTAACTACTTAAACTTTTGTTTCCTAGAAATGGTGGATTTTCTGCAAGACAAAGGAGCTGAGTTTTGGAAAGCTCCAGGCAGACTTCCTGACTCCAGGGTTCACTGAGCCCTATAATCTGCTGCCAAGGCGGTAGCCCCTTGTTTGTTATACCTCAGCCTGCTCCAAGGTGTGTGGCCCCTCCTTTAAAAGCCCGAATATTCCCAGTCAGTCTGATTTCAGGCAGCCTCTCCTACTGTCCCCACAAGATGACTATCATTTTAAAAATTCCTTCTTCCTTGGCAATCCTTAGTTGTTTCAGTAATTGGATCTTTGTGCAATGAGTAGGTGGACCTAGACCAAAGCCCCCTTGCAGTTTTGACAAGAATGATGGCGGCTCATCTCAGATGGAATTGCTGGTGGCTGCTGAGCAGAGAGAGATCAAAAGCTTTCTTAGCAGCTGCTGTTCATATTTGCTGGAGGGTGGCTTTGTACTGTCCCACCAGCTCCACCCTTACTAGCCTTCCTCACATTCTTACTGGCCTCTACCACATTGGTGATTGCCTCCTGATTGCCTAAAAAAGGAACTCTGGATTTGGATTTTGACTTTTGTCTCCAGGCAGGTGAGGATTATATGGGAGATTCTGAAGGAATTCTCATTTGCTTTGGGTTGGACAAGCCCCCAACCATTTGATTTGTGAGAGGGGGAACTAACCTAATTATTTTGATTTAGCATTCTCGGGGCTTATTAGGCAAACCAGGTGATTGTTGGTAAAAGAGAGGGATTTGTAAGACTAATAGAGGACAATGCAATTGCCACCCAAAACTCACATTTGATGAGGCATCATTGCATAGTACATCAAGAAAACTTATGCACAAAAAATTTTAAAAATGAATAAAATCATGCAAATTTTCCCTGAGACTGTGAATTTCCTAAGGGCCAAGGGATTGAATCCCCTGCCAGTTCCAAGAATTCCTTATAAGTATTGATGTTGATTATGGCAACATCATTTGCTTTTCAGAAATAAGGTGGCTAAGTCAAGGCCAAATGTTGAAAAGATTTTATGATTTGCCATATGTTATCAAGTCCTTCATGGTATCAAAAACCAAATTTGTGCCAGAACTTGACAATGAAAACTGGCATAGATTAACATTTTTAGTGGATTTAACTGTTCATTTAAATGAGTTAAACATATGCCTTCAAGGTGAAAACCAACTTATCAATACGTTTCAAACCATAACAATATTCCAAATGAAACTCAAATTATGGCAAGCTTAAAGTAAGGCAAACACTTTTATGCATTTTGACAAATTGGTTAAACATAGTCCTGTAAACAGCAAAAAAAATGTAA
Organism: Loris lydekkerianus; assembly: GCA_963574355.1. Taxonomy (NCBI): domain Eukaryota; kingdom Metazoa; phylum Chordata; class Mammalia; order Primates; family Lorisidae; genus Loris; species Loris lydekkerianus. Next base: position 8,631 of record CAUYPK010071441.1, on the reverse strand, counting down.
GCTTGATTTTTGATTTGACTCAAGAATTTGAAAACAAATTTCAAAATTTCTGGGAAAATTATCAAGATTTTGGTGCATTTGTGACTCCATTTTCATTTGACATAAATACGTTATCTGCCAATTTTCTAATGGAATGCACAGAGCTGTAATTTGACATTCAAATTAGAGAAAAATTTGACTTGGCACCTGTAGCTCAGTGGCTAGGGTGCCAGCCACATAACCTGGAGCTGGCAGATTTGAATCCAGCCCGGGCCTACCAAACAACAATGACAAATACAATCAAAAAATAGCCAGGTGCCTATAGTCCCAGCTACTTGGGAGGCTGAGGGAAGAGAATCACCTAAGCCCAAGAGTTTGAGGTTTCTGTGAGCTGTGATGTCATGGCACTCTACCCAGGGCAATAGATTCTGTCTCAAAAAAAAAGAAAAAAAAGAAAGAAAAAAATTTGATCATGTCTCTTTAATGGTCCTATTATAGGTCCCATCTTCCCAGAGACAAATATCCCTGCTTCACAGTGACACTTATTCATGTCATTGCTTTTTGGCAGCATCTAAATTTAAATGAAAGTCCTAGCTACTTGGAAGGCTGAGACAAGAGAAATACTTAAGCCAAAAGTTTGAGGTTGCTTGAGCTGGGATACCACGGCACTCTACCGAGAGTGACATAGTGAAACTCTGTCCAAATAAATAAATAAATTTAAATGAAGTACAATAAGACTAAAATTAGAGCCAAAATATCTGATTAACACTTTGAGAATTCACTGGGAATTGCAACTATTTCCATACAACCAGATATTGATGCATTAGTTTCTCAAATACCATATCAAATATCCTACTAATTTTATGTTGCTTACTTTTCTTTTACATTTATTATAAAAATATACAAAAAAGATATTTTATGTACATTTTCTATGTCAGTGATCATAAACATAAGACTTGGTCAATAATTTAAAAAGACTCACTGAAGAGGCCATTGCATAATTAGGATTATTACATGAAGACCTTTTTTGCTTAACTATGGTGGTAGATATCAAGATTATCCATGGGCCTTTTTCTTTTATTGCTCTTCAGCTTCTGTTAGTGGCTGTACATTTAATGTGTGGCCCAGGACAAGTGTTATTCCACTGTGGCCCAGAGAAGCCAAAAGGTTGTATACCCCTTATCTAAGAGGTTAAAAGATACATCTGTCTTAAGGGATGCTCGCTGATGGGCAGGGAAAGAGAGATAAAAATATGTATGGAGATTTATGTGAAACTTCAGAGGCTTTCAAGGCTCTAGAGTCCTAACATAAAAGGTATTAAACTTTGTGTGCATGTGTATGTGTTTTATGTATGCACATACGTGTCTACATGGTACCAAAATTGGCTTATATATAAAAGAAGCTCTCAAATTAAATAAATAAGTCCAAATGCTTTTTAAGTTTATGTGAATTTAATACTTTGGTAAACAGGCTGGTTTTTAAGTGTAAGAAAATTAGAATAAACAAAACTGTAAGTAAATGATAGCACAAAGTCAGAAACTTATGGTCAAAGGTTTGTGAAGATATTTTGGTTCAGGTCACTGTTTAAAAGTGCTGGTTGCAAGCTAGGCTGTTATGTGTACTTTGTGTTGCCATAGAAAGGCCTTTGCCTAGAAAAATTGTAAAAAATAATCCTTGAACTGCTAATTTTTGCATAATAATTTATTTCAAAATGAATAAATGGTTACTCTTAGAATTCAAAGAGAATCTCAAAACAATCTTATTATTTGGAAGTATTACATGTAATTGAATTTTCACTTAAGTAGAAATCTTTTGAGTCCATTTAAATTATTTTTAAAATAGCTTAATCTTGATTCTTAAGTAAAAAAAAAAGTTATGACTTTACATCATTATTTGAGATGTTAAGGATTGATGTTAGAGATTTATTTGGTCTACAGTCAGATAATGCTATCTCAATAAATTTTATTTTGGGACATCAGTATTTCAAAAAGATCAAATTAGGTAATATCTTTAAGAAGGATGTGTTCTAAAACTTCTACTATATTTATAGAACTTAAAGGTGTTACATTGTCCAGAATAGCAAGTCTTACTCGAATATTTATGTTCATTATTTTGGTAGTTTTTCTTAGGTTTAAAAATAAAAGTTAAAACTATATTTTGTGACTGTTTTTTGGTCTATGTTTTAAAAATTATTTTCCCAATTTTTTAAATGAAAATATGTTTAGATATTTGGTTAGACATTAAGTGCTATTGAGGGCACAATTAATCACATTAGTTATTTATTTAATATTCATAGGCTATCAAAATCATTAAGTAAAATACTAAAATAAGTTAGGTAAATGTAAATGATATAAATGTAATAAAATTCCAAGAGTATTTCTATAATCTACTTCTTTGAAACTTCTCAGCTCTATAGGGGGGACATAAAGTTTGTGTACAATTTAAAATAATTTAACATAGTAAATTGCACAAGAACTTTATGTATATCTTGTATATCTCAAAGGTTCAACTTTTGCCATCTTACTGTTTGCAACTGTTCCTGCCTTTAAGAAGGCCTGAGATGATAACCTTCTCCTTCAACCTTTTCCTGGGCTCCTGTAACTTTTTTCCCCTCTGGTTCTAAGTCTGCTATTGAGGTCCATTGCTGAAATGTTTACCTTAAGGCACCTTAAGGTCTTAGCATCTTTTTTTTTTTTTTTTAAGAGACAGAGTCTCACTTTGTTGCCCTGGGTAGAGTGCCATGATATCACAGCTCACAGCAACCTCCAACTCTTGGGTTCAGGTGATTCCCTTGCCTCAGCCTCCTGAGTAGCTGGGACTATAGGCACCCGCCACAATGCCCAGCTATTTTTTTGTTGCAGTTTGGCCGGGGCTGGGTTCAAACCTGCCACCCTTGGTATATGGGGCCGGTGCCCTACTCACTGAGCCACAGGTGCCACCCAAGGACTTAGCATCTTGATATGTCTGAATTGTTCATAAATTGAACTTGGTCATAAATCTTCCTATTTGTCATTAATACTAAGAGTTGTATATTCCCCTTTTTCAAAAACTAGTTTTCTAGTTTCTTGCTTCCTTTATAATATAATGTTACACAATCTTCTTATGACTGATAAATTTTGGTACCCTTTTCATGAGGTTTGACTTCTAAGTCAAGTCTGAACGGGTTTCCCACTCATTGGGAAATACTGCACTAAAGAAAGTTTTTCTTTACCTTTTGGTAACTATGAACCAAAGATCGTATGTTTATGAAAGTAATCCTATGTTGCCCTAATTAGGGTTTTGATTACTTGGGAAAGCTATACTTTAAAAAGTTAAGATTTTTGTAATCTGGCATATTGTACCCTCAATGAATCCCCAACAATAATAAATAAATAATTTAAAGTTTGGGGGGGGGGAAGTTAAGGTTTTTGTCAGCAAAATGAATTCTTATTATTATACAATAACCTATGATTCTGTTTTGATCGAATTTTTGAGTCTTTTAACATCTTTGACAAATGTCTGTAAAATCTAGATAATTTGAATGTCCAGCTACCTGTAAGCTTCCATTTTTCTGTCATTGTCAGAACTATTATCCTTTTGTTTAGAATGGTATTTTTTTCATCTTGATACAAGCCTTTAAATCCTTAGTTCAAAGGGTTTGAACAAATGCTTGTGTTTTGTGTAGGGAATCCCTACAAATCTGACAGTAGCTCAATGTTTATATAATTAATTTACATATAAATTAATCTTACAAACTTGCTTTTGGCACTTGGCTTTTTTTGTTCTTATGTTTTAAAGATTGATAAATGCCTGTCTACCTCCATTACCATCTGGCCCAGAATATTTAATTGGTTTTAATTCTTCTGATTTAAGTCCTTTAGCCACAGGCTCCCCCTGAGGGATGGATGGAACCCAGGCAGTTAGCCTTGCCGCCCCAGTAGAAATGATGGGACAAAGGAAAAGTGTGGCCACTGATGCTGCCTCCAGCAAATCTTTGTCAAAAAGGGGAAACTGTAAACTAAAATAAAATTTTAAGCACCTCCCCCAACAACTGAATAGATCTCTTTATTGCCAAAGAATTTTTATGGAAAAAACCTAAAACCAAGCTCTTGGCCATGAGGGAAATGGAGGTTGGACATACCTCATTACACCCCATTCTGTCAGTCAAAAAGAAAAAAGCCCTGGAACTCAGGAATACCAGTGTGTTCAATATTTAAGGGCAATAATTTAAATAGTGGAGGATATTCTTCTTATGGCACCTAATCCTTATACCCTCCCTACCACTTCATCTGGAAATTTTGCCTGATTCACAGGAATAGATTTAAAAGATATCTTCATTTCTATTCCTCTTGACCCTGAATCCCAAGTACTATTTTCTTTTGAAGGAGAGAATTAAATTCTAAAGGCAAATGCCTGTACTGCTGGACTAAATTTTCTCAGGGCTTAGGAAAACAAAAACAAAAACAACTCCCCAACAATGTTCAGAAAATTCTGGCCAGAGTCTTCAGGGAGATCGCTTTAAGTAAGGAAAGGGTTTTACAGTGAATAGACAATACCAGCCAGTGAGACTGAAGCTGAGTCAAGGCAGGATGCCGTAACTGCATTAAGTTTACTGGTTGACAAAGGATATAAAACATCTCAGAAAAAAGCTCAGATCTCACTTCCCACTGTCAAATACTTGGGATTAGAATTGTCTCTTGAAACTCAGAACCTCCAGATTGAAGAGAGGCTATAAATCGAATAGCAGTCCATAACACCCACAAACAGTTGTGAAGATTCTTGGATATGCCTGGGTTTTGCCGGATTCAGATTCCTAACTTCAGGCTAATAGCAAAATCCCTCTGTAAAGTCTTAAAAGGGAAAGAAATAGAAAAAGAACTACTTACTTGGACCAGGGAATGCAAGAAGTCTTTTCTGACTATTAAAAATTAATGACTGAGCCCACACTGGGCCCCCTGGACTTATATAAACCTTTTTGATTTGTTAATTCAGGAAAAGCAAGAAATTGGACTCAGGATATTAATACAAACTGTGGAGGATCATAAGCAACCTGTACCTTATTTTTCCAAGCAACTGAATATAATAACAAAAAAAATGGTCCACTTGTCTGAAAGGGGTAGTACCTACTTAGGATATTTTACAGGAAGCTGAAAAGTTCACCCTTGGGCAACTGGGTAACTGTCCACACCATGAATTATGTACTACTCCACTAGAACAAAAGGGAGGCTTTTGGTTACCAGTGAGTGGCTGGATGCATAAATATCAGGCTACTTTGTTAGATTATCCACCTTAAATCCAGCCACCTTTCTGCTTACAGACTCCTATTCCCCATTCCATGATTACATTTAGATAATTGACCAGGATTGTTCTAGTCTCCAGGGTTTGAATGATCAGTCCCTTTCAGGCCCAGATGAGGACCTCTTTATGGATTGAAATAGTGTTAGCAGACAGGGAAAAGGCAAAGCTGGGCACACTATGCTGTGGTTCCTGGCCAAGAGGTAATTGAGGCACAAGCCCTACTCCCTGGGATGTTGGAAAACATACACCCTGTACATCTATCTGGTCCTTCAGGGATTTTCATTTGCCTGGCAAGACAACTCTTTAGTTGAGATCTCTCAATCTATTGTATCTTTCACTAACCTGCCTCACTGTTGGATAAGCTACCTAAAACTATTAGGATGAAGATTTCATCTTGGGAACACTGGGCAAGTATTTCCTGGGAGAAATCCAGAGAGGGACATGGGCTTTTTATGTATATATACTTGACTATCTCAGTGGAGAGACAGTGGCAATTCAGAAACACATACTAAAAAGTTTCAGTTACAAGCCCAACATGTTCATTCTTCCTTGTGCCCCAATTATATCCTATATCAGCAGGAAGTATTCAGACAGATAAACATTCAGATTCCTCAAGATCAAGAAATGAACTGAAAAGAAAGGGAGTTGGAACCCGTTCCCCATTGAATAGATTCAGTGACCAATTTATAATCTTCTCCCTTAACTACTTGACCTTTTGAGCTGTTTTCTAAAAACAGTGGATTTTCTGTAAGACAGAGGAGTTAAGATTCTAAAGGCCCCTGGGAAGACTTCCTGACAAGATTCATTATCCCCCACAAGCTTCCCCCAATTCACTGTAGCCCCTTTTAGTTATACCTCACACTGCCCCAAGTCACGTGTCCCTCTTTCATGGCAGCCAGAATCATATTAGCAATAGTCGTGAAGCCAGGCTTGAATGCAAATCTATCTGGGTACAAAGTCCCTCTTTCTTTTATAATATATCACCTTTTTTCCTCCCTAAATAATGAATAATCAATTTCCTTTAAAGACTTTTAAAGTTAGTTTTTGAAAGGAAGAGCCCAGGTCCAGTGGAATACCACCTTATTTATATGACATAATTCAGTTGGTCTAGGTCATTTTTAATTTTATGCTTGTCTTTCTTAATATTAAACACATTATCTTTTTTAGTACGATTATCAAATTTAATTAATGACATTTTCATTATTTTGTTTTTTTGGTTTTTTTTTTTTTTGAGACAGAATCTCACTCCATCACCTGCGTGGAGAGCAATGACATCATCACAGCTCACAGCAACTGATCTTTTGCCTCATCCTCCCAAGAAGCTGGAACGACAGGCACTTGCCATGTTGCCTGGCTAGTTTTTTTCTATTTTTAGTACAGATGGGGTCACACTTTTGCTCAGGCTGGTCTCAAACTCCTGAGCTCAAGCAACCCACCTGCCTCAGCCTCCCAGAGTGCTAGGATTATAGGTGTGGGCCACTGTGCTTGGCCTTTTCTTATAGTGTTAGAGAACAGAATGGTGTCTAAGTCGATCTCAAGGAAATATCATGTGCGTCTGTGATTTGACTCTTTCCATCCTTGCACGCCTATCAGTCTTCCCTCTGAGCTATCTGTGCACCTGGCTAACACTGATATTAGTGATTCTGACTACTCACCCTGCTGTAGCTGGCAGGGACCTGAGGGTTTCGATGTTCTCTTTCTGTTTCACAGTTCCCCAGGGGTACTCAGGCTGGACACTATCCTACTGGTTGGCCAGATTTTACCTACCATCTAAGAAACCGCACAGCACATTTAGAAGGTTTTTTGTTTGTTTGTTTTATAGTTTGGAAATTTAGTTTTGGTTTAAAGCTTCATATACTGAGGAAGATAAATCACAAATTACATTTATAACCAATTAATAAGAAATAAAAGCATATTAATTCACATTTTAAATGTCATCAATGAGAAAAACAATAAGAAATCAGGTCTTAGTTAATGAAAGGTAGTAACTATCCATGTCATCCTAAGAACTTATAAAGTAGCTACATGTTAAATGTTATAACCATTACCCTACAAGGGTATGTTTCTTCATATTCATCTTTCATCTTGATGAGAGGAAATATCAAGTCTTTTTAATCATACTGTCCTTAAGCATAGGGTTCAAGATGTAGTAAGTCCTTAAATATCAGATGATCTAAAGAGGTATTCTCAACTATTTCATATTCACTATCATAATAGTCAACAATGACTATGATATTTTCACAGTTCTAAATTAGACTTACAACATTCAGAATGTGTAACATAGATTAATTTTTTTTTTAAATATTCTCCAAGTAAGTTAAACAAGATAGCTGTGAATTTAGCCAGGCATTGTGGTTGGTGTCTGTACTCCCAGCTACTCGGGAGGCTAATGCAAGAGAATCACTTAAGTCCAAGAGATAGAGGTTGCTGTAAGCTGTGATGCCATGGCACTCTACTGAGTGTGAGCTAGTAAGACTGGCAACAACAACAACAACAACAACACCTGTGAATGGGTTTCCTTTATTGTCTTTAGGTCTTCAGTTAAGATTCTACATTGTTGGGCAGCGTCAATGGCAGAGGAAATGGGGCGCTGGCCCCATATACCAAGAGTGGTGGGTTTGAACCAAGCCCTGGCCAAACTATAACAAGAAGAAGAAGAAAAAAAATATCCCACATTGTAGTTCATGTAGACTACTACACAGTATACTGAAGAAGCCATCCAATTTCTTTTTCTGAATTTCTAGCTTTAAAGAAAAAAAGGAAAATTAGTTTCCTTCTTAAATTAAATGTCAATTTTTGCATATTAAGAACATAACCTTTGTTACCTTATCAGTCACAGTCAATGAGGTCTTAAATCTATACTTTAGTTGACTATTGATTTTCAATACAGACACCACAGTGGAGGATAAAATCATTTCCAGTGAACTTAGAAGGTCAGTCTTAAGTACATTCTGGTTTTAAAAATAAACAAAAAGATTGTTAAAGAAGAATATTTTTACTTACATAAACCTAACTATTTAAAGAATAATATCTTAAAATAGTTTAGTAACTACACATGCACATTAAAATTCTAAGTTTCCATTCTCCATTCTTTATAGCCACCAGAGATATATTTGTATATTTAGAGTTTATATACAGAATAAGTCACTTAGTCCTGCCTCCAGTAATAATTAAGAAAATGGTCAGTTAGAGGTTGGGTGAAGTGGTTCACCCCTGTAATCCTAGCATGACCCAGGAGGATCTCCTAAGCTCAGGAGTTCTAGACCAGCCTGAGCAAGAGTAAGACCTTGCCTCTACAGAAAATGGAAAAATTAGTCAGGCATTATGGTGGGCACCTATAGTCCCAGCTACTTGGGAGCCTGAAGCAGAAGAATT
>CAUYPK010071436.1:0-11741 GCA_963574355.1 Loris lydekkerianus | reverse complement strand
GTTTTGGAGTATAAGGATTCAGGATTTTTAACCATTTATTTACAATGCTTTACTGTCTTAAATGGTTTATTCACTTTATTAAAGTTGCCATTGAATACTATGGGTTAATGTGGTATGTTTCATTTAACCTACTGATTCCTCGATTATTGTAATTCTTTTGGGTATATATTTTTATTTTTGAAATTTACCAGTGGCTGCTGCATTTTCCACCTCGGCTTATACTTGAGTCACTAAGATTTCCCAGTTTTAGGGTAAAATTAAGGGGGTTGGCTTATACTTGGGTTGGCTTATACTCGAGTATATGCGGTATCTGCTTTGAATCAAATACTTTTATAATTGGTCTAAGGTCTTACAGGCCATCTTACACTTGCACCAGTGTGTGTGTGATGCAAATACAATGTGGTTTACTCATCCAGAACTTTTGGCCTCTAGTTTGAATTGTCCATGTCACCTCATCCATCTGCACCCCTAGTCAACTAATCATCGCAAGTTTTTTAATCTGAGTAAATTCTCCATATTGTTTGTATAAAAGAGGAAAAAAAGCATTCACACAGGGAATTATACCACTTTCTACTACCAGCCAATGATATACATGTCATAGGTACCTGTTCCATCTTCCTCCGTTCTGTTTGCTGCTCCCCCAAGGCAAATACATTTGCTTACTTACTTTGTTCTGTAATCTAATTTGAATACACACACACACACACACACACACACACACACACCTTTTCTATTCATTGGCCAATAACCCTAATATCACTAAAGAAAACATATTTTTACTATTCTGAAACATACTGTAAATCAAAATTACATTTAAAATTGTCCACTAAATTTTTGCTTCCATAATCTCTCCTTAAATACAATGTCAAATATGCTATAACTTCACCATTTACCAATATTAAATTGCTATTTTTGTTATTTCTAGTCTAAACTTGGCCTTTGAATTTCAGTTGTATAAATCTAACTGCCTTCGTCATATCTCTATTAGGACATTTCATAATCTGTTCATAACTTTATCTTAATCAAATATTGGTTCTTTTCCAAAATTATCTGTATTAATGAATATGTATGCACCATGATCAGCCACATATGTAGAATCATTTTTATATCTATGTTATCACTTTAAAGTTTGATTTTTTCCTTCTTTCCCCCAACCTGCTATCTGATCTCTCCACTTTTCAAAGAGCAAAGTAATCCTGGACAAGACACAGTACACATGCCCTTTGCATGTACTATTTTCCCTAAAATACTGAAGTCCATCTTTCTCTCCAACCCCCATGATGGCCACCTAAAGCATGTTTACTAACTCAGTACTGTTCATTATTTCCAAGACTTTTCATCTGACCCTGTTAAAATTTTCTTAATTATTCTCTTCTAAAGCAGCCTGCATTCTTGTGATAATTATAAAATTGTATATTAATCATTTGTTTAATTATTTCCAAACCATAGCATGGGCATTAAGATTCATTCACTTTAAAAAAATAAAGTAAAATAATGTACTCACTAAAGTTTAGGGAATACTGCATAATTAGCTATTACATACTTGGAGCATACTTTATGTGGTGGTGCAGTATCATAAAAACAACTGTGAAAGTTGAAAGTAGGTGACACAACTTGATAATCAATAGGAAAAAGTATGCTGGTTCTGTGACCATTAAAATTTTTGTTAGATATGAAAAAAAGTCTTACTATCAGTTAAAAATCTACAAGGAAATGGAAGAATAGCAAAATCAATATTTATATAGTCCTTTATAATTCACATTATGAACATTCAGAATTAAATACATTATTTCTTTGTGAAAACTTATTACGAGTAGTTTGGGCAGTTCTTGCTTTATTCTGGTTCTATACAATATGGAGCAAACCATTTTTCTATTTATTGGATAGTATTCATATTTCTTTATAAATTTGTAACAGCTTTTAAAATTGTATACTTTGAGCATTCAGTGTCTTGAAAGAGCTCTGAAAGTCTGGAACTTCATTCCTTTCATCACAGCTACTTTTCTCATTTCTGTCTTTAAGTTGACCTTACTAAGATCCTCTGTATCTCTAGAGTCTTGACAGTGTCAACATCAACATTTTCATTGTCAACATCTATTCTATAAGGTCTTTGACATGGGATTTAAATTTTATTTCAAGTGTTATCATTTTTAAAAAATTATTTGAACTTTCAACTTCATTGATCAATTCTCTCTTTTGATTATCTATTTTTGTAAATGTCATGAAGACTTACCAAGGAAGCAACACAAACACATTCCCAACAGTTGTATGTGACATTTATTAACTGAATATCTTCTCAAGTAACTTTAATTTTCAAAACAGCACAAAAACAAGTTGATACACAACATATAAACTATAGAAGACTCTAAATACATATCATATTCATTTCTACAACACGTCACGCGACAGAATTTTGTCATCAGCCTGATTTTTATTTGTTTGTTTTAGCAAGCTTGTTGTTTGTAAATGTCCTGGTCTGGGATGTTGAGGACTTGTTACCAGTTAAAAAGTTCACAAAGTTGGGTGGTGCCTGTGGCTCAAAGGAGTAGGACATCGGCCCCAAATGCCAGAGGTGGCGGGTTCAAACCCAGCCCCGGCCAGAAACTGCAACTACAAAAAAAAAAAGTTCACAAAGTGTTTCTAGTAGCTTGGGTTCTTAAATTTTCCTTCAAAATAGTTATTCTTTTGAATCCATGTCAGTCTGTATTTCTTTATTGCAGAGAGCATAGCTCTTTACATCTAAGAATAATGGTCTTAGGTTTTCTGTGCATCTTCAGGGAAGATTATGTATCTACGTGTTAGCTCTACTTTATCTTCCTAATCTTACACTATCTAATCCATACACAGATTGTGAATCTCTTCTCTAAAATGGTTAGGACCAAAAGTGTTTCAGATTTCAGATTTTTCAGATTTGGGAACATAAGCATATACATAATTAGGTATCTTGGGATAGGACGTAAGTCTAAACACAAAATTCATCTCTTTCATTTCTACCTTATATACATAGTATGAAAGTAATTATATGCAATATATTTGATAAGTTTGTGCATAAAAGAAAGTTTTTTCATTTCAAATTAAAATGAGGGTAGATATGATCAGGTTACTTTGTTTGCATTTGTTAAGTAAAGTCAAAGTGTAGTTGAGCACTTCACCCAGGCGGGTGCCATGTACTTTTGCATTGTGCCTATTAGGTAAGAGCCAGCCAATACCCCTTCCCCTCTCTCCTCCCTTATCCCCTCCATTTGAATTCAATATGATTTTTTCTCATGTGGGCATGCAGTTATGAACAAAAGTTACCACTGCGTCCCGGAATGTTCCACTTGCCGTGTCACCCAGAAAATTTCATGTTTTGGAGCATTTTTGGATTAGGGTTGTACTTCAGCTTGCATATTACTTTGTCATTTGTTTTGTTTTACTGGGGCGAGGGGAGAATCTACTAAAGTTCACCTTCCGCGTTACTGGCTCGAATAATTACATGTGATCATGGTTCTACTCTACACAAAGCTATTTTAATTCTTCTGTTAAGTACTTACTTTAATTCCTTTCTGCTTATTTTTCTCAGTTTCATTTCACATCTATTCAAACTTTCTTTTCCTTTTCTAAACACATAGACATGAAAATTTCTGATATTTTTATCTGCATTTCATTCCTCATTGTCAAAAATTGTCAAAAGATGCGTGCTTATCTTCCAAGTGTTTCAAATAGAATTACTCCTCACTTATTCTTGTGTGTGTGTGTTCCTAAACTATATAGATATATATCTGTGGAATGAGCTTGCTGCCCTAAGCCCAACTTTCAGTCCGACTGTGGTGATTTAAAGTCCTTTTCAGATCTGTACCCAGATTTTAATTTCAAATGTAGCCCTTCCATTGAGGGCAGAGTCGGCTTTTGACCATAGTGGCTGAATCCATTGCTAAGTATATACTTACTGATAATGATTCCTAGAACTGAAGTTACTTTGGTTTATTTAGTTTTGTACTTACGCCTAACATGACTCATGGATGGGCAACTGTACTCGTAACAGAATTATCATTTTGTAAAAGCTTAATTCCTTAATATCGGAGTTCATCCACCGATATGTAAGGGAAGCCACAGCAACACTATTTTTCTTCCTGGCAACATGAAATTTTGTGTTCTAAAAACATGATTTTTGCCAACATAATTTTTTGAAGCTTGGGAATTTGATTCTTTTCTAAAATCTTGAGTGTAGATACAATGAAGTGATAACCCATATATCCTATTCACATTAACAGAGACTAGTAGATGATACAGCATAACGGTTAATGAGCCTTTGGAGACAAATGGACTTACTTAAAACCTTAGCACTAAAGCTGGGTGTGGTGGCTCATGCCTATAATCCTAGCACTCTGTGAGGCTGAGGTGGGTGGATCATCTGAGCTCACAGGTTTGAGACCAGCCTGAGCCAGAGTGAGACTTAGTCTCTAAAAACAGCCACGCGTTGTGGCTGGCACCTGTAGTCCCACTTAGTTGGAGTTGGGAGGCTGAGGCAACAGAATTGCTTGAGCCCAAGGGTTTAAGGTTGCTGTGAGCTGTGACACCCCGGCATTCTACCAGGGGTGGCAAAGTAAGACTCTGTCTCAAAACAAAACAAAACAAAACAAAAACACGAACAAACAAAAAACCCTTAGCACTGCTGCTAAATATATGATGGTAGGCACACCTGTTTGGGTGCTGTCACAGAGGTAAATCTAATACTTTCTAATATGATAGCTTTACCAGCTTGCTTTTATAGCAGGCAACCAAGCACTATGGTAGAAGAAAGTTGACAGGAACTCCCTTATTAATTAAAAATGAACAATAATCTCCTAAAGTAAAAAGTGCCTTTATTTGATAATAGTAAAAAAATAGTCTAGAGATCATAAACCAGATAAAAATATGAGATATCATAACCTGAACCACTGTGGTTCTCTTTTATTACAGGATTACACAATGACACATTTTTTATTGTATACATTATTTAAATGAGCTTATCAAGGACTGTGCACTAAAATCTTTGTTTATGAAGATTTTGCTCCATTAATGAAGCTACAGGATGGTTGCAGAATAGATCATTGTGATGTAACAGCAAATTCTATAAAACATTAATTTATCCACAATATTTGTATCTCATCTCAAATAATATCATGTCATGAAGAAAAATCCAGTAGAAAAGAGCAATCATATTCTATGCCATAATTAATTTATTTTGTGTTTACTTCAAGCCACCTGATGTATTATTATAGAGATTGCTTTACCTGAGACATACTTTAAGTTGAAAATTCAACTAATATTGATATATTATTTATATGAAACTAGAAAATATTTTAAATAATTAAGATATAATTATAAGAGCACATATAATACAGAATTATTATATAAATAGGAAAAAATCCCTCTCTCAACATTTGAATAGAATTTAATACTAAGTGAGAAAAATCAGTGTAAAAAGTTTTATCTAGCCTTCCAATAGAAAACTATTTTTAGTCATTTTGCTGACTTGGAAAGATTTACTCTATAGGTTTGCTCTTGATTTTTCCTCCCTATTCAGTGAAGAATGACTTACACGGTGGGTAAGAAAGAAAAAGGATTGGGAGTCCATGATGCTGATCTTTTACCACTTTCTTTGAAATGTCTTTACTTGGAGGATGGTTGCATGCCATACTCAGAACAAGGGTCAATGTCAGCTTCCCAGGCAGATGTGGAAGTCCATTTTTCTCGTACTTAAGGGTAGCATTCAGCTGATTACAGGAAGTGAAAGTAGGTAACTCTAACTGCTTCATAATCTGAAATTCCTCCTCCAGGGGTCTTTCCTAGATGAGAAATGGGGAAAAATGATAGTTGTGACAAATTTATGTCATAACATCTAATTTGACTTAATTAAAAATAACACCAATATTTTAGTCACAACCTTTCTGAAAATTCTGCCAATTCCTTAATTGTTTCAGATATTAAAGGTGAATTAATGGATGGTAAAATAAGAAATCCTTATGTCACCATTATTCTTTCAGTGTACTACATTTATGCCATAGTTGGATTATCTTCACAGTGGCGCCTGGGCCTGTTCTCACTTACTTCTAGACATGTCCAGTAGTCTGAAATTCACCTTGTTGAATTTAAGGATGGGGTGTCATAGCCAGGGACTTTTAATATGATGTTTAATGTTCAAAATCTCCCTTAAGGCACTCCATCCTAGCTTGTCTGCATTGTTTACAGAGGTACAGCTTGGTGGCTTGAACTTAGTAAGGTGAACATCTTGACCTTGACTGAGCCACATGACCAGTGAGTTATTAAACACTTCTCCGTAAACTCACGCCCACACTCCCCTGAAACTAAGACGTGGCACAGATTTCAGAAGTTAATTTTCCAGTTGGCAAAGGGAGTCTTTTTACCACTCAGAAAGAAGCCTATGGGTGTGCCTGAGATTTTCACAGCTTTGTGCTCTTTGCTGGGGACTATACACATTACATTTACTAAAACTGTTCTTCAGCACAAACTGTGGAGCCTCAACAATATCTTTGCAACTTGTGTAATTAATTCAAAATTGTATGCTAAAATTTGAGCTAATATTCCAGAGAACAATGAGGTAAATATTCCTTCACATTGTTATAAGAACAAAAATTACCTTAAAAATGTTATAAGAAGGCAAACAATTACTAACAAAAGTTCATTTTATATCAAAATTACAAATGGAACTTGAATATTTTCCATATTTGCTAACATGTCACATGAAGCACACCAAAAATTATGGTAAGTAATCCTTTTTAGGATTAAACTTACTATAAAACGCAACAACTGTATAATGTGTCCTATCATAGTCCAGGAATTTGGATATACATTGATGATTCAATGAAGTAAAAGAAAGATATTACCTCTTTCATCACAACCATTTTAGAAAGTAACTAAATTACTTAATCTATTATAATACTATTATACATTATGTGATTTTCTGCTAATATCATTATTTATTATACATGTGTACATGTATCTGTGCTATTTTTGTGATATATAAAAAGTAGTACATTTTTAATCCTTTCAGCTTCCATGAACTGCTAATTTTATCTCATTGTGTTTATATGAAAATAATGAAAAAGGTAAGCAAGGTATTCAGCACAGCTTTACTAAAATAAAAGCATCTATGTACAGAAGAAAAACCGACTTAAGTTTGTCACAATATATTTAAATGATGAAATAATGAGTAGGTATTTAAAATAATGGCATGCAAGATTACAACATAAAGTTTCTGTAATAAATGAGAGAGTGAAAATAGCCAATTAAAGAAAGGCAAGTAATTACAGACTTTTTTTTTTTTTTTTGAGGCAGAGTCTCATTATGTCGCCATGGGTAGAGTGCTGTGTCATCACAGCTCACAGCAACCTCAAACTCTTGGTCTTAAGCAATTCTCTTGCCTCAGCCTCCTAAGTAGCTGGGACTATAGGTCCCTGCCACAACCCCTGGTTATTTTTGTTGTTGTTGTAGATGTTATTATTGTTTGGCAGGCTGGGGCCGGGTTTGAACCTGCCAGTCCTGGTATATGTGGCTGGTGCTCTAGTCACTGAGCTACAGGCACTGAGCCATACTTTAAAAAATGTATATGTACCTCAAACTCTTGGGCTTAAGTGATTCTCTTGCCTCAGCCTTCCAAGTAGCTGGGACTACAGGCACCCGCCACAATGCCCAGCTATATACTTAATAGATACTTTTGTCCCTACATTTCTCTTTACAGTTCCTTAGCAATATTCATAAGTTTAATTACTCCAAAAGTTATGATAGGACATTTTTGGGGAAAAAGCAGAACTATAATGTTAAGCTTGATGTTCAAGACCACGTTACAGTTTACATAAATATTGATCAACTGTTCATATTTTTGCATGAGTGATTATTCAATTTAAGCTATGGAAAGAGACATTTTATGACTCATTATATTTTTTTGAAGTACAGTACATACTTACAGACTTAATTTCCCTACAAATTCATGATTTTTTTTTCCTCTGAAATATAATTACTAACCTTGTGGAAAGGGATTTTCACTAACTAAAATATTAGTCATTACAAGTAATTCAGACTTCAAGAAATATTTGGAAAACTTTAAAGCATAGTGGTGAAATGATCAGGTGTATATATTCTCTACACTTGATCATTGATAGGTCCGTCTGGATGTTCCCTTGTTCCTTGGTTCCCAGTGTCAAGAATGAGTACTGAAACGGGGTTGACCCCACCATGGAGTGATTACTGATACGAAGCAACCACACATGCACATTTACTGTAAATGTGTATGTCTCAGAGGGAGAGATGAGTCATTCTCCACTAGGGGAGGAAGGTGCTGAACTCTTAGCACACACTGTCTGTTATATGCTCACTAGCTCATCTTGCCTTTCTACTGCCAGGATTGCTTGCCCTTTCCCCGCCTTTGGAGTGACTGTCAGGTTGGAGGTACATAATGAGTTATATAGCAGGCAATGTTGTACAACAGTTTCTTTACCACGCCTGTGTCTTCCTGGAGTCCTTCATGAAAACTCTACCTATGCTATGCTAATGAGATGGTAATGAGCCCCAGGTCAGTTTAATAGCAGAAGGAACCCCTTACTGTGTATGTTCCCTGTGAACCATGCCCAGCCACAATTCCATTCCTACCTGGGGTCTGAGTCTCCCTCTCCATTTTTAGTCACTTCCTTGCCACCTATCCACCCTCAGCCAGACCTAACAATCTTTAGTCAACATCATATTTAAATGTTTTCTCCCACTCTGTGTTCATTCGAGGCCACAAAAATTACTGCTACCAAGGAAAGAATCATTTTAAAGGACTCTTTTTATTTCTGTGAGGTCTGTGAAATAAATTCTGAAAGTCTAAAGCAGTGCTCTATATAAAAGTGAAAAAGGAATGTTGGTTTGATTGCTTAATGTGATGACTCTTGAAAGGGATGGCTACACTATTAGTAATGCTGTCTTCTGGGATTCAATGATAAACTACAAATATAAGGTTTGTTTAATTTATCTTTTTACTTTTCTAAGCTGAAAAAATTTGTATTTATTTATCCTAAAACCCAACGGAAATTTTTGTCTTTGCCAATATTTTTTTTTAGACATATTTTTAATGTTATCTTTCTTCAATGGTTCTGTAATTTTTCAACTTAATGCCTATTAGGCATTCTGCATAATTTGTATTTAATGAGAATGTGTAATATTTAAACCTATAGTCTATGAACAAAATAGTACATTCTTTTCCCCCAAGCCACAATTTTCAGCAATAAATAAGAAGGAAGAGCATACAATTACATAACAGATGAAGAAACTAATAATATTTTAATTATACTACTAAGGATTATTTTGGAATAATTTATTTGTTTAACCTGTCATTCAGTTTCTTATTGTTTAGCATTGCACAGCTAAAAGTAGGAAAATAAAACATACTCATATATAAAGTTACTTGTCACTTTTAGAAAAACAGGATGCAAATTATTTTCATCAGAATGCATATTTTCTGGGATGTGCTAAGAAAAATAGACATGTGACATCAAATTCTTTGGGGATATATTGCATTGAATGTGAGTTGAAATGAGAGCTAATGTATTAAAAATATATAAGAAGGCCCAGTGTGGTTGCTCACACCTGTAATCTCAGTAGTCTGGGAGGTCAAGGGGGGTGGATTGCCTGAGCTCATAGGCTCGAGACCACCCTGAGCAAGCACAAGACCCCATTTCTAAAAATAGTCAGGTGTTGTGGTGGGGGCCTGTAGTCCCAGCTACTCAGGAGGTTGAGACAAGAGAATTGCTTGAGCCCAAGAGCTTGAGGTTGCTGTGAGCTATGATGACACGACACTCTACCAAGGGTGACAAAGTGAGACTCTGTCTCAAATATATATATTTATGTATTTAATATATATGTAAAATATATATTAAAACATATTAAATAATATATATATATATATATATTTATATATACACAACCTTAGGAGGTGTGATCAGTGTGGGTTTGCGTCTGATTGATTGCCTACTGTAGTTCTCAGCAAAAAAAGCTTGACTTTGAATATGGAAGAGTTCAATGCTAGAGTGGAAAGTGGGAAGACAGGTAGCAGAATAGTATAAAATGTGTTAGAAAACAGATATTCCTGAGCTTTGCTTCATATCAAATCCATGAGTAAGTAAGCATATCAGAAAATTTTATATTATTAATATCGTATCAGAAAATTTTATATTATTAATATCATAAAATAGATTAAGTACTACTAGATTATGTCAGCCCCTAATCTACATTAGTAAAAATGAAAATTATACTATCATATTAAATTTACTTTGTGAGAAGTTTTAGCTATAAAAACGTATACCTGAAACAGGGATTTTTACTATGTCAAGATATTCATACAATTCATTCTATGTGAATATTCACAACAATAATTGTTTTAGCACATTTTATTAGATTGTAATACACATAAATACCTCACCAAATCTACACTTTTTACATAATTTGTGGTCTTGTCACATTTTTTTCCTTAACTGTTCTCTATTCTTGCATTCCTGTTGCTCTGTCTTGCCTTTTGTTTTACCTATTTCATTTAAAACTATGACCATCTATCTATATATTCATCTACAATTTGCATTAGATTTTGGTCCCACCATTTATGAGCTTTATTATCTGTCTTTCTTGTTTAAAACCTATTTTTTTCTCATTTGTTTACATGCATATATTTCCAACCTAACCTATGTTTTAACAGCTATGTTTAACAGTTTTTTGATGGTATGAAATATTTACTATATTTTATTTATAATAGTCTTCGTTTTTCAAATTGTTTTGCTAGTATATTTGAACATTCATTTGGGTAGTATTTTAATATGAGAATTCATTTATTTAAGCTCCAATGTTGCATAATATTTTTAATACAATGTAATAGGTAAGCTGTAAATTATTGTTCAACGGGGAAAATGCAAAATAAATTATTTTATTCTGGACTTGGCTTAGCTATTTCAAGGATGGGAAGTTAATACTTTAACATGCTTTTCTACGTAAGTTCATTTTATTCAGGTTTGTGTTTTAAACCTTTTATTAAACCTTTGTTTCAAATGTTTCTATATCATTTCGAGAAAGCCAATGTGTAAGTGCAACATTCTATAGCAAAAATAAAAATAAGTAATAAAACACTGATATAAATAATTTATTCATGTGTTAAATATAATATTTTTATTTTAATCAAATTTAATTAATTGTTTTAGAGACAGTGTCTTAGTCTGTCATCCAGGCTGGAGTGCAGTGGCATGGTTGCAGCCCACTGTAGCTTCAAACCCCCGGACTCAAGCAAAACAATCCTCTTGCCTCCGCATCCTGATTGGCTCAGAAAACAGGTATGCACCTCCATGCCTGGCTATTTTTAAAAAAATATTTGGTGTAGATCGGGGGGTCTCACTATATTGCCCAGGCTGGTCTCAAATTCCTAGCCTCAAAATATCCTCACACCTTGGCTTCCCAATAGGATGGGATTACAGGCACAAGCCACTGTATCCAACAATATAATATATTTAACATTAAATTAAAAATTAAAATGTTTGTGTGAGAAAAAAATCACTGATAATAAAGCTAAGTATTTTTTTTTTTTTTTAAATCTTTGACAGTCCTTTAAATTTATTCTGTATTTATTAAGGCTTTGTACCTTTTTTTTTTTTTTTTTTTTTTTTTTTTTTTTTTTTTCTTTTTGGGGCCGGGGGGGGTTTTGAACCCCCCCCATCGCCGTTGGGGGCCCCGCCCCAATCATT
>CAUYPK010071435.1:0-13689 GCA_963574355.1 Loris lydekkerianus | reverse complement strand
GAAATATTGAAAAGGCATTTCCCCAAATTTCTTCAACTTGTTTTCCTAAGTTAAAATCTCTCTAGAAAACTAGAGAACATGAGATATTAACCACTACTTCCTTTTCTAGATTCTATTACGCGTACGTAATGGAATACTATTAAGTGTACTTCTACTAAGTGCAAAAACGTTTTGTTTTTTAGAAGAAATTCTAATAACTTGGAACTTCCTAACTGGTAAGCCATAATGACGCGCAAAATGCTGCAAATGTGCCAAATCCTGCCCAAACATCCCGATCCCCCCAAGCCTTGGGATGGTTAGGCAGGCCCGGGTGGTCAGAGCACTCCTCGCCAGGTTTGGTCAGCCCCCTTCCTTTTCCCCATCTTCTGTGTTTGCCATAATGGGGGGGGGGGGGAGTAGAGGGGCACTACACTAGCTAATGCTTTCCATGGTACTTGGGTGCTTCTTCAAGCAGTGATCCCTTATCATAAAAAGCAAGGCTTTCTTCCCTTGGTGGTCCACACCCATGCTCAGGTGCAGAAGTGGCTATCTATGTCTTAGAGAGTTCGAACAAGGTAGCTTCTCCAGGGTTCCTTTTCAGCCCCTCTAAGGTTTTGGAGACCCACATCAAAAGCCTGCCAATGGGCTCAGCCAGCACCTACAACTGCACAGAGGTAAGAGGCTCAGAGCCAGGAGCAGTGGTGCACTCCTATGGGCCCAGCTACTTGGGAGGCTGAGACAAGAGGATTGCATGAGGCCAGGAGTTAAAAAATAACTCCTTAAAGATATCACTCTTAAAAAAAGAAGAAGAAAGAAAGAAAAAGGATAAAACTCTAGATCAGTGGTTCTCAACCTTCCTTATGCCACGGCCCTTTAATATAGTAGTTCCTGTGGGTCACGACCCACAGGTTGAGGACCGCTGCTCTAATGGTGGTTGAACTGAAAAGTAAGAAGTAGAAAGTATATTTTTCTGATAATATTTAACAATACGTAATACATCTTCATTACTGTGGTGCAGTGGAATTGAGCTTAATGAGCCTAAATGGCTAATTGAGCCTAAAGGGTAAAATAGTTCTCAAAAATGACGGCAGTTGAGGTTTTGAGGTTATTTTTATCTGAAGTACTGAGGGTGAGTAGGAGAAGAAAGATGGGAAGAGAGAAATTAGGCAGTGGCTGGGCGTAGTGGACTGTGCCTGTAATTCTAGCACTCTGGGAGGCCAAGGCAGCAGACTTCCTTGAGCTCAGGAGTTTGAGACCAGTCTGAAGAGTGAGACCCCATTTCTACTAAAAATGAAAAAAAATAGCCAGATGTTGTGGTGAGTGGCTGTAGTCCCAGCTATTTGGGAGGCTAAGGCAAGGGGATCACTTGAGGCCAGGAGTTTGAGGATGCTGTGAGCTAGGTTGATGGTACGGCGCTCTAGCCTAGGCAATAGAGTGAGACTCTGTCTCAAAAAAAGAAAGAGAGAAATTAGGCAGGATATGAAAAGGGAACTCTTTGGGACTCCTCTGAAGAACCTTATGTTTACAATCTGTAGAGAGGCTGACTCTTTCCAGAGGTGAGTTATAGACAAGTATTCATCACAGTAAAGGGAATTTAAACTGTTCAGATCAGAAATCAGGCCCAACTGGCCAAAGATGTTTACATGGATACTTCTACCTAATGAGGCAGCACAGGGGAGGTTAGAAGCAACATGAAACAGTGCATAAAGACTCTTCTTGAAAGGATAAGTACATCCCACCATTGCTGGATTGGATTGACTTATGGCTATTTTTGAAGGTAGCATTGTGAAGAATCACCCATTGGGAATTAAGATGCTCTGTCACAGACTGAGAGGTACTTGGGCACTCTGGACTGGAACAGACTCTGATTTTCCTCACTCTTTTCATCCTGTCCACAGTGAACACCATGTTTGATACATGAGATTAAGGTAGACCCAAAAAGCCACCTCCACAATAACCTTAAGGATCACCCAGCACCTCACTCACTCACTCATTCGTTCTGTGTTCCTGGTCCTTTCCAGGTCAGCTATGCCTCCTCCAGCAGACTCCTCAGCAACAAAAATCAGTTCAAGTCCTTCCTCCGTACCATCCCCAATGATGAACACCAGGCCACTGCTATGGCAGACATCATAGAGTATTTCCGCTGGAACTGGGTGGGCACAATTGCAGCTGATGATGACTACGGGCGGCCAGGGATAGAGAAGTTCCGAGAGGAAGCCGAGGAGAGGGACATCTGCATTGACTTCAGCGAACTCATCTCCCAATACTCCGATGAGGAAGAGATCCAGCAGGTTGTAGAGGTGATCCAGAATTCCACAGCCAAAGTCATCGTTGTTTTCTCCAGTGGCCCAGACCTTGAACCCCTCATCAAGGAGATTGTCCGGCGCAACATCACAGGCAGGATCTGGCTGGCCAGCGAGGCCTGGGCCAGCTCCTCCTTGATCGCTATGCCTGAGTACTTCCATGTGGTTGGAGGCACCATTGGATTTGCTCTGAAGGCCGGGCAGATCCCAGGGTTCCGGGAATTCCTGAAGAAAGTCCATCCCAGGAAATCTGTGCACAATGGTTTTGCCAAGGAGTTTTGGGAAGAAACCTTTAACTGCCACCTCCAAGAAGGTACTAAAGGACCTTTACCCACAGACACCTTCCTGAGAGGTCAGGAAGACAATGGTGGCAGGTTCAGCAACAGCTCCACTGCCTTCCGACCTCTCTGTACAGGGGATGAGAACATCAGCAGTGTGGAGACCCCTTACATGGATTACACACATTTACGGATATCCTACAATGTGTACTTAGCAGTCTATTCCATTGCTCACGCCTTGCAAGATATATATACCTGCCTACCCGGGAGAGGGCTCTTCACCAATGGCTCCTGTGCAGACATCAAGAAAGTTGAGGCTTGGCAGGTATGTCCTTCATGTAGATAGCAGTTTGCAGCATAGCAAAGCAGAGTTGTGCTGATCCAGGCAAGAAAAATAGTGATACTTGAAAAAGTCAGTAACTAAAAGAGCCTACTAAGTAGAACTTTGGATTCAAATTGCCTTTTTAAACATCACGCACAACTGACTTCTATAAAATTGATAGTAATTTGATTATGTATTTAAAGTCTTGACTCAACTATTCTTTTTTTTTTTCAAAAATGTATTTTTATTATACTAAGGTAAACAGACCCACGTACATCTTCTATGTTTTTAGAAGTTACCATTTCAAATGAAGGGAGAGGATTGAGAAAAAGAGTGATTACCCAAGAGGTTTTTAGTTAACATACACTGTATTTATAATTAAATGAGGAATTTTATGTCTACACCCATATACATGTAAATCTATATGAAAAACCTAAAAATGTGGAAATGTGGTCTTAGGAAAAAAAAATACATTTATCTACATTTATAAGTGAAGAATAAATACTCAGAACTATGGGTCTATCCTCATCTGTTTAATCACGTCCTTGTTTATGGATGCTGAGTAGTTTCTAGTTCTGAATTCAGACCTTCAGAACTTGGGGTGGGGGGAGCTCATATCAGCAGGTAATACAGTATTCCTTTCTTCTTCATTTTCTACACATCAGATTAATTTCGAGTTTGTCTTCCTACCTTGTCAGAAAGGAAGAAATACCTGTGTGTCTCATAGACTTGTTTTCCTTGCCTCAGTTGCATTAGAATTGGTGAATTTTCCAGACAGTAGAGGACATGGTGATTACAGGCAGAAGGTCACATTTATCAGGACAATGTTTTTATTCAGAAGGATTCAGCAGACGTGCACACTGCTTAGGGTTCTCGGTGCTTCCTGAGGCAGTGTGGGACTTTGAAACTATCTTTCAATCTGTGAAATGGGCACGAGATAACCACTGCCTACAGACAATACAACCTCCCCCCCCCCAAGTAATTTCTCTCTACCCCTGCATTAGTCTTGCTCTGTTGTTCATCCTTTATCTTCATCAGAAGGAAGGAGGTCTGGACCAGGGTACTGAGAATGACACTTTCCTCCTCTTGGAGCTCAGCTCTGCTGAGCCTTGATAGCATTGGAGCAGAGCTGAAAACGTCCCTCACTTAGGGGTGTGTGGGGTCCTGGAGAGTCCTCTTCCTGCAGATCAGTATTCAGAAAAGGTTTGTGCCTTTTACTGACAATCTCTGCATGATAAGAGTTGGTCTACAGGCTTGAGGTTTCCGCGTTGCTGATGGGCCTGGATGAGCGGATGAAATGGCTCATCAGCTGTGCCTGCTGCTGCCACAAGTCTAGTTCAGTGTGCTCCTTTGAGAGGGTCCCATTCTGCAATCAGAGCCTGGCAGATCTCATCCCACTATTGTACAACATAAGAGAAGTCAACGTTGGGACACAGATGAGTCCCGTCCAGGAGAGAGGACAGGTCGATTTGGTGCTGCTGAACAGTCTGATCTGGTGTTCTGTTTGGGGCATCTATTGAGAAAGGCATGGGCTCCCTTTTGTTCTGCTTATCACACAGAGATCTTCAGTTCTGAAACCACATCTGAATTCTTGATTCCCGAAGGCGTATTTGTTTAGCCAGTTTCTTCCTGGTAGCAACATCAGGGAATGGGTCTCTCTCAAAGGCTTGACCAGTTTGCTTCTCTGATTTCTTGTGATGGCTTCCAGGTCTGATTTGGCTTTTTGGGGTATGCATTCCTGACACCAACACTGAGGCTGGACGTGCTTCTGGGTGTCTTCTTTTCCTGAAGAATGTTCTGAATTTAATTGTCTCTGTTGTTTCATTCTGTAGTTTTTAAACCAATTCTGGATTTTAGAGTCTGGAACACCAATTTCTTTGGCAAGTTGTTCCCTGGCAACTTTATCAGGGTGATAGTCACGGCTAAACCATGCTAGGAGGGTATCTTTTTGATTCTGGTTATAAAAAACCCTGTCTCCATGGGTTTCTGTCTGTAGCATGCCACTTGAACGGCTGTTCGAATTCATCTTGGGAAGAGGATCTAGTCTGGGAGAGCGACTCAACTATTCTTTACTCCAGTGGTTCAGAATACCCAAAGTATGGTCTCTAAAAAGTTTTCATAGGCCGGGTGCACTGGGAGGCCAAGGCCGATGGATTGCTTAAGCTCAGGAGTTCAAGACCAGCCTGAGCAAGAGCAAGAGCAAGAGCAAGACCCCATCTCTACTAAAAATGGAAAAACTAGCCAAGTGTTTTGTCAGTCACCTGTAGTCCCAGCTACTTGGGAGTCTGAGACAAGAGGATTGCTTGAGCTCAAGTGTTTGAGGTTGCTGTGAGTATGATGTCACAGCACTCTACCCAGAGCAACAGAGTGAGACTCCATCTCAAAAAAAAAAAAAAAGTTTTCATATATTCTAGAACTAAATAGAGAATGTTTTTAATGTCCAAATTAAAGATAATGTCCCCTTCTGAGTAACAAGTATTTCTTGGGTACCTATTACATTCCATACGCTAAGGGGCATAACACAAGTATTGTGTCCAGCCAACACTCTTGCCATTATGTCCCTCACAGCCTTGCTGGGCCACTCAGTAGGCCAACCAAGCACAAGCTTAGGATATAAGCAAATCACAGGCATAGAAAACCAAAACGAAAATCAACACTCTTCTTAAAAGTATTTGATATTGAATATTTCAAAAAGAAGGACTGAGGGCTGGGTACAGCAGCTCACGTCTATAATCCTAGCACTCTGGGAGGCTGAGGCAGTCAAACTGCTTGAGTTTAGAATTCAAGACCAGCCTGACCAAGAGTGAAACCTCCATCTCTAAAAATAGCTGAGTGTTGTAGTCCCAGCTACTCAGGAGGCTGAGGCAAAAGGATCACTTGAGCCCAAGAGTTTGAGGTTGCTGGAAGCTGTGACAGCATGGCCCTCTACAAAGGGTGACAAAGTGAAATTCTGTCTAAAAGAAAAAAGAAGAAAGAAAGAAAGACTGAGGTTGCTAGCATAGAAAAAAATCAAGAACTTAAGTTGAATTTCTAGTTTAGTCTTTAGTACTTTTGTATTACACATATTTTGTAGACTCACATCCTACAATGCTGTTCCATCTTGCACGTATGCCTTGTTTTTTCAGTCAGACCATGTTTGTTTGTTTTGTTTGTTTGTTTTAGGTTTTAGGTTGTTTTTTTTTTGACAGTCTCACTTTATCACCCTCCGTAGAGTGCTATGGCATCACAGCTAACAGCAACCTCCAACTCCTGGGCTTAGGCGATTCTCTTGCCTCAGCCTTCCACGTAGCTGGAACTAACAGGCAACCACCAAAATGCCTGGCTATTTTTTTGTTGCAGTTTGGCTGGGGCTGGGTTCGAACCCACAACCCTTTGTATATGGGGCCAGCACCCTACCTACTGAGCCACAGGCACCGCCCACAATCAGACCATGTTTTATACTCCTTTTGTAATTTCCTCAGGTCCGAATTGACATATCAAGGAGAAAATACGAAAGTGAGAGGGAAATCCCTAAATTTTTTTTTTAGCATATGCTATACCTTTTAATTGATATAGTATTACTAAACGTTTTCATGTTCCTTAATTGAAAATGTACAGATCATTTCAAATTAAAATAGAGATAGTTATTTTAGAGTCATGAGTACTTAGTCATACAATAGTCACAGAAATCCCTGAATTCAAATCAAATGACCCAGCCTTCAACTCCCCCATTTTCTAGCTGTGTTCTAAGTCACAGTGTCTTTATCTGTAAAATGCACCTAATATCTAATCTACTTTCTACTCAATGTTCTTTTGACAATGAAATGAGATATGTGAAGGCAATTTATAAACTTTCAAGCTATAACCATGTGGGTGATTATTATGGTAGAACTTCAGTATACCTCTAATTAATTAATTAGGAAAAAAAAAATAATAATAACTGGGGCATCTTTGGATATAGAACCCAACCACCACAGACCCTTTGGGAAAAGATACTAAGAGGCAAAGAATGTACAACTTATGTTAGTTATTGCAGAGACCCTCAGGAGAGGGTATGAGAGACTATCATCTAGGCCAGAGCCAGGACCTGTAAGTTCTCAACCCTTCTTATATAGGAACATCTCACTCAAATGTGATTGTTGGCTAAAATTTCTAACCTCTATGAGTATTCATAGCTTCCTTTCTCACACTGAACCTCCACCCTGGCAAAGACAGAAAAGCTCTGATAAAGGTCAAAGACTCTAAAGACTTCAGAAGCCATAATGCTAAGGTGGGAAGTTTTAAGTAGGAGTAATAAAGGGACAATCTTTGGGTGGTGAATACTATTGTTTTTTCTCTCTTCTCTTGTATGTCCTCTGCAAGGGGTCTTGAAAAGCCTGCAAGACCAGGGTGAGATTAACGGGAAAAGAGGCTTCCAGTGGGAAAGTTGGGCATTCTACTCTTTAATCACTGCTCTCCCATACAACAAAATAAAATCAAGATAGTCAAGACAAGAGCTCAGGCCTTAGAGAAGAAAGCCATGATTGGCTATACTCAATATTGGGACTTTTAGTTGTATAAGAGAAAACCCAAACCAAATTAGCATAAACAAAAAAAGGGAAATTAGTGGCTTATGTTACCGAAAATCTCAGAAGTATTCCAAGTACAACTAAATACTCTCATCTCTCTCTCTCTTTATTGTTTATTCCCGAGGGTTAGCAGTTTTCAACAGCTAGCTCGAAAAAAATTCCTTGCTTCTAGGATCTCCTTACCTCCCAGAATTTCCAATAAAAGTCCCAGACATTGGCGGCACCTGTAGCTCCGTGGGTAGGGCACCAGATACATACACCAAGGCTGGCAGATTCAAACCCAGCCCGGGCCAGCTAAAACAACAATGACAACTGCAACAAAATAATAGCCGAGTGTTGTAGTGGGACCTGTAGTCCCAGCGACTTGGGAGGCTGAGGCAAGAGAATCACTTAAGCCCAAGAGTTTGAGGTTGCTGTGAGCTGTGACACCACAGCACTCTACCCAGAGCAACAGCTTGAGACTCTGTCTCAAAAAAAAAAAAAGACCCAGACATCATGTTTTGTTTATTGACCAGTCCTAGGTAATGTATCCCCCTGAAGCTAGGAGTTCATCCAAACTACACAGACTGAAAGTAAGGGGAGAGTGCATCCCCACAGGAAATCAGGATGCTCTTTCCAAAAGCAGGAGGAAAAAGAAACAAAGCAGCAAAAATTTAAAATATCCACTGATAGACAGCTCACTTGACCCTAGTCCAGGTAAAGAGTGTCCTCCTGGCACAATTCATGTAGGAGAGGACACACATATGAAAATGGGATCAGGCTCCAGGGAGGATAGCATGTAAATGTTGGCCGAAATCTCCTGTTGGGTGGGCATTCCAAAATTTAAGATCTGTGCCAATCTTCTCATCAAGAGAAGAACCAGCAATTATTCAGTGTCATTATCAGTCTGGAAACCTTTCCCTATACAATCTAATCCAAGTATCTCAGTTGGGAAATCCATGTCTGCCTTCTCTCAATCCTTCCCTTAAAAGTCAAATTGCCTGAAACCCCCCAAAAGTCACTCGTTAGTTTTTGGCACAGCATCTTTGCTGAGGCCATATCCTACAACAGAAGGGCCATCGATTCTCATCTTCACTATGACTGTCTACCAAGAACTTTGAAATCTTTTTCAAAATTCACTTTCTCTTAGAAATCTTTTCAAATCATAGCTCCACAAGTTTCTGATCAGTCTTTCATCTTCATTTTTGCTGTTTAAGCTTCCACAGCTCTTTAACTAACTAAAATAGATTCTTATTATTTAAACCTCTAGTTAAGTAAGGGTCAATCACAAT
Organism: Loris lydekkerianus; assembly: GCA_963574355.1. Classification (NCBI taxonomy): domain Eukaryota; kingdom Metazoa; phylum Chordata; class Mammalia; order Primates; family Lorisidae; genus Loris; species Loris lydekkerianus. The sequence goes on along the minus strand of CAUYPK010071435.1, from coordinate 4,989 downwards.
TTTTTTTCTTTTTTTCCACCTAAAATATATCAATCAACTCATATGCATTAAAAGTACCACCAATAGGTAATTTAACGCACAACCTGCAATTGCCTCCTGACCTCCACAGAGACCCCAAGCCCTCCTTACATCCCCTCCCCCAGCTCTTTCTCTTCACTTTGAGTCCTCTGCCTCACAAGAGCAGGAACTAAGCCTATATTGTTCAGAATATGTCCAGAATGCCTAACACCAGAATATTTGTAGAATGAATGAGTTGATTTGACCTGACACTACATAGAGTTCTTTGCAGGGAACTATTTGACCCAACAATCCATTCTTGGATCAATCTCTATGGCCAAGGTATTTTAGCCTCTAACTAGACAAGCTTGGGTCAGATACACCATCAAGTTTGAGTGGAACATCATGTAAATAAGTATGGAACCACTTTCCTTCTTTCAGCATGATCATGGACGAGGCATGCTTCCTGTTTTCCTCCATCTCACTCGTCAAAAAATAGGCATGCCTCTTGACAGAACTGTGGTGATGACAGAAGTCACATGGAGTTGATCTTTCCAGGAATTGCTGGCACTCTTAGGAGTTAGGGTGAAAGCCAGAGAAGATGGAGGGGAAATATAAAATATGGCTGAGGTTAGAGAAAGGAATGAGGCCTGGATCTTCCCTCCACTCTTAGCACAGGAAATGGGCAAGAAACAAGAAGCTCATTATCTGTGCGAACTCTCCCTCATTATCTGTGTAAGAGCTGGAAGTCCTTGACCACAGTGGGGGCTTTCTAGTCTTTGGCTTAATTCTATTGGCGTTTTAGAGAGTATGCCAAGAGGTGATTCCCATTTATGCTTGTGATGAGCAACAATTAGACTTTAAAATTCTTTAGGGGAAACACCCTAAAAGGCCACAAGATGGGAATATCACTGCATAAAAGAATGTGTGACCTTCTAAGTGTGTGCATCTCCCACATAAGTGCCCCTCTTTTAGATATGCCTGTCTCCTGTTTAGTTTTCTTTATGAGACTGTTAGTCTCTTTGGGTATTTATATTATCTTCTATGTTTAGGTCTTTCTACTGGCTTTTTTTGTTTCTCTTTCCCCTTTATTTATTCTTTCTTTTCTTCATATTACTCCCCAAATAAAATAATTTGGATGCATGTTATATTGAATTATACTCTCAAGTTAAATTTTATGCATTCTTTTTTAATTCTGTCAGTTTCTCTTTTTTTTTTTTATGAGCAGAGAAATTTTTTATAAAAACATTTCCATATATCTTTTAACTCAGAGAGAGAAATAGAAATAATGCAACTGTATGTCAATTTTCCTCTCACATTTTGGTTAAGGGACAGAACATATTCTTTTTTTTTTTTTAATTTTAAAAGCAAAAGAGGGTTCTCTCTGGGGGAAATGTCTAAATTATTTTTTAACTTACATTGACACTGCTTTTTTGTGGGTCAGTGATTATCAATTTAAAGATTCCTGGCCAGGTCAGGCACAGTGGCTCACCCCTGTAATCCTAGCACTTTGAGAGGCTGAGGCAGGAGGATCACCTGAGATCAGAAGTTCAAGACCAACCTGGTCACATAGTGAGACCTCCCTCTACATAATATTAAAAAATTAGCCAGATGTGGTAGGACATGCCTGTAATCTCAGCTACTTGGGAGGCTGAGGCAGGAAGATCACCTGAGCCCAGGCATTCAAAGTTGCAGAGATATATGATCATGATCTAGCCACTGCAGTCCACCACAGAGCAAGACCATGTCTCCAAAATGATAACGCTAATAATATTCCCTATTATTGATTCCTCTTAAGGGTGAAATGGTTTTCATCTCTATCTTCCCTTGCTATGCAAATTAAAGGCAAAAAGATATTTTGCAGAAAATAAAATGTTCAGCTGCAAAATTTGCAAGTCAACATGCCAAAAGAAATATTAAAGATTATTAAAGAGATGATTTAGAGATATGACTTAGTAAACAATTCATTATAAATAGATATGGTACAAATTTTGAGTAGAAAATACTCCACACTCTGTGATTCTATTTACATACCTGCTGTGAAGATGAAACACTATAGTACTCTGAGGTTCAGATTTAAAGTATGGAAAAAGTGAAGCATATCAATTGAGATGGGCCTTGAGGGATAGATAGGATTTGTGGATATGGAGAAGTATCTGTTCCTTGGAGGAAATATCAAATGCAAGGACACATATATGCAACCTAGATAAATCACAGAAACACCACACTGAATGAAAGAACACAGACTACAAAAAGAGTTCATACTGTAGGATTCCATTTATGTGATGGTCTATCTCTAGTGACAGAAAGAAAGCAGATCGGTGGTGGCCTCAGGCTGTGGGCAGAGTGGAGATTGACTTGGAAGGGGCACCAAGCAACATTTTGGAGTGGAGGCAGTGGTAGTTACCAATAGGTGAATACATTTGTCAAAACTCAGAACTGTACATTTAGAATGGATACACTTTATCCTATGTAAATTATACCTCAATAAAATAGATTGAAGGTTCAAACCCAGCCCCGGCCAAAAACTGCAAAAAAAAAAAAAAGAATATTATAATGACAGTTGGCACCTTTGACTGCGTATCTTTTGAGATTTGCTGGCAGAACAAGCATAAAAGTAATATAATAGACACTTGGAGTGCTATTTCTCAACTTAAAAGTACTTATCTAACCAACTCAATATGGAGTGTTTATCACACACGTACAACACTTGTGTGCAATACCAATTAAAAATATTATTCATTCTTCAGTTTGGCAATAAAATATTTTTAATTAAAAAAAATAATAAAGTAGATTAAAAATAAAAAATAAAGACAATTTCCCAGGGTATGAAAGTACAGGCCACTCATGGAGATCACAATGTCACTCAGTGTAGGTTGCTTTTCCAATTATGTCTTCATGCGTTGCCACAAGCATTGCATGTGCTTCCACCATCCCATTGTTAAAAATTCCATCTTCTCAACCTAAATTTTACACCAGTTAACCTGTTGTAACCAGAAATAGACAACCTAACAGAGTAAGGTTGACTCCTGCACATGAGTAAGAAGTATACATGATGGTTAAGAGTTTGGACTCTGAAGCCAGAATGAGTTGGTTTAAGTTTCCATTGTCACCTAATTGCTTTATGACCTTGGGCAGTCACTTAATGTCCCTGTGCCTCACTTTCCTCAGATGAAAAATGAAGATGATAAAAGTTACCTTACAGTTTTATTATGAGGATAACATGTATTGATAGAGTGCTTGGGATTGTGCCTGTATAGTAAATATTAGCCTTGAGTAGTATTCTTTTCTAGGTAAGGAAAGTAAGACCCAGAGAGACCCAAATGGTTTTCCCAAAGTCATGTATCCAGCCAGTAAGAAAGCCTGCAGCTGCTCCAGGTGATCTGTTGCCTGATGCAGCCAAGATAACTGCAAAAGAGCCAAGTGGCCAGTTTGTCCATCTGCGTACATGCCTTATACCTCCTGAGAGTCTGCCAGGTGAGCTGATGGTTTCCTAATGAAGACACTGGTCCACAGCCTTGAACCCTGGGTGTTCACCAAAGGAAACTAATTATCCTGACAGCCTGGTACTTACCCAAAGAGAAAGTATAGTATGCAAATAAAGTATGAACACAACTGACCAAGTTGGGGTGTATTAAAATACCTTTTGGTCCATCTTGAATATTATTATATTTGTTGTTCTTAAAACAGTACTTGGCCCATAGTGGTTGCTCAATAAATGCTTGTTGAATAAACAAATAGATAAAGGAAAATAATGGGACAAAGGTAAATACTGAGAAAGACAGCCAACTGTAAAACAGTACATGGATACAGGAATGGTCCAAAATGCTTTCTAACTCTCCTTTTCATTTCTTCTTTGACATTTAGGTTTAGAAGTGTGCTGTTTGGTTTCCAAGTTTCTGGTTTTTCCAAACATCTTTCTGTGATTGATTTTTAGTTTAGTTCCATTGAAGTCAAAGAGCATACTTTGTATGATTTGAATATTTTTAAACTGGCTCGGCACCTGTGGCTCAAGATGCTAAGGCACTAGCCACATACGCCTGAGCTGGCAGGTTCAAATCCAGCCCAGGCTTGCCAATCAACAATGATGGCTGCAACCAAAAAATAGCTGGGCATTGTGGCGGGTGCCTGTAGTCCCACCTACTTGGGAGGTGGAGGTAGGAGAATTGCTTGAACCCAGGAGTTTGAGGTTGCTGTGAGCTGTGATGCCACAGCATTCTACCCAAGGCAACAGCTTAAGGATCTATCTCAAAAACAAATAATAATTTGAGGTTGCTATAAGCTATGACACCATTCCACTCTACCGAAGGCGACATAGTAAGACTACATCTCAAAATAAATAAATAAGAAGATAAATATTTTTAAACTTGTCAAAACTTGCTTTATGACCCAGAATATGGTTTATCTTGGTAAGTAATATGTGTGCTCTTGAAAAGACTGTATATTAGGTTGTTGTTGGAGTGAGTGTTATATAAATGTCAATCAGATCAAGTCATTTGATAGTGTCATCCAAGTCTTTTATACCCTTACCGATTTCTTTTGTCTACTTGTTCTTTCAATTAAAACATGTTCACTGGCTCAGCACCTGTAGCTCAGTGGTTACAGCACCAGCCACATACATAGGGGCTGGTAGGTTCTAGCCCAGCCTGGCCTGCTAAACAACAATGACAACTACAATTTAAAAAAAAAAAATAGCTGGGCATTGTGGCAGGCGCCTGTAGTCCCAGCTACTTGGGAGGCTGAGGCAAGAGACTCACTTAAGCCCAAGAGTTTGAGGTTGCTGTGAGCTATGAAGCCACGGCACTCTACCAAGGGTGACATAGTGAGACTCTGTCTCAAAAACAAAACAAAACTTTTTCTTCCATTCTTGAGATACTTTACTAAGAAGAATATGTTCCAGCTCCATCCATGTAAACATGAAAGAGGTAAAGTCTCCATCTTTCTTTAAGGCTGCATAATATTCCATGGTGTACATATACCACAATTTATTAA
>CAUYPK010071432.1:0-15476 GCA_963574355.1 Loris lydekkerianus | reverse complement strand
AAACAAACAGCAAAGAATATTTTTCCACCCACCTGATTACTAGCCTTGGAAAGAAAGCAGGTTTTAATCCCCAAAAGGGTGGGTTGCGGGGAGTTGCTTAAAGACACAACTTCTAAAACATTTCATTGCCCTTTTCAGATCTTTACCTTTGTTGTAAGACCTGTTTTTTCTTAATTAGTCTGTTGTCTGGGAGTTCTATCCATTTTGAAAGTGGGGTATTATTGTACAGCTGTCTAGTTCTCCCTTTAATTCTGTCAGTATTTACTTAATATATTTTGGAGTTCTATTGTTTTGTGCATATGTGCTTAAAGTTGTTATATCTTCTTGGTGAATTGACTTTTTTTTTTTTTTTTTAGCAGGAACTCTACTTTATTGTGTCAAGCAGCCGCTTATATAGAGTGTGGGGAAGGGGCGGGGAAAGAAGGTGGGGGATGAGGTGTGTGAGAGGGTTGGGCCAATGGCATGGTATCACGTTGGCTGTATCTAGGTAGAGTCAGTTTCAGGCCGGGCCTTGCTGAGTCATTGCTATGCAGAAGTAGCTTGATGGATCTACTTCTAGTCAGGCTCCAGAAGTTGCACTAGGCTTCAGGTACATGGCAGGGCCCAACAATTCCCTCTTTTGTTTTTTCTATGATGGATAAACATAGCCCCTGTCTTAGGTTGCCTGCTCTTGCAGTTTCAGTCTTACCTGTCATGGGGATACAAACATCAATGGTTTGGTCCCTGTCTTAGGTACTTCACTGATTTTTCTAATCAAAAGTAGCCTAGTTTTCTTTAAGGGTCTTTATTTTTCCATGTAGATTTTGGAATTTCTTTAATTTCAGCTGCATATTTGTAGAAACTTGATTGTGATTACAGTTGTCTTAGTTTAGTCTGCTATAACAAATTATCAATAAAAAATTATTCTGGTAGTTCTAGAGGCTTCAAATCCACGATCAGGGTGCTGGCATAGTGAGGTTCTTGGTGAGTATCCTTTCCCTGATTTACAGTGGGCTTTCTTCTTTCTGTATTATCACATGGTGGAAAGAGCTAACTCACTCTCTGGCCTCATTGTACAGAGACACTAATCCCATTCATGAGGTCTCCACCTTCATGTCCTAATTATCTCCTTAAGGCCTCTGCTCCAAAAACCACATTTGGATTAGAATTTCAACATATGAATTTGGAGACTACACAGAACATAGACCATTTCATTCTGCTCCTGGCCCCCCAAATTCCAGTCCTTTTCATAAGTAAAAATAAATTCATTTCATCCCAACAGCCTTCAAATTCTTAACTTGTTCCAGCATTAACTCTACAGTCTGAAGTCCAAAATCCCATCTAAATATTATCTAAAGTGAATATGGGTAAGATTTGAGGTACAATTTATCCTGGGGCAAAATTCCTTCCTAGTTGTGAACCCGTGAAACTAAACAAGACTGTACTCCCAAAACATATAATGACCGGACAGGCATAGGATGGACATTCCCATTCCAAAAGGGAGAAATAGGAAAGACGGAGGGATGATGGGTCTCAAGTGAGTTAAAATCTAGCAAAGAAAATCCTGTGAGATCTTAAGGCTCAAGGATAACCATTTAAAAAAAAACAAAACAAAAAAAAACCCATTTTAATGTTCTGCCGTCCAGACCCCTGGCCCCTGGGAGCATTGGTTTCTCATCCATGGCTCTGCCCAGGGAGAGTGGCTCCTGGTGGTCCTGGCTCCCTGGCTCCACTGGGTGTTGGTCCTACCCTTAGAATGAGGTGTAGGCAGTTCAGTCCTTTGATTCAGCCCCTAGCACCCTGGGCCTGTGGCAAGAATAGCAGCCCTGACAATCTCCCACTCACCTTTGGGATCATTAACAGTGCATATTTACTGCTAAATAGCTCTGTGGTTCAATCCTATAGGGTCTAAAAATTCTGACAGACTTCCTTAATTTGTCCTATCTTCTCTGTTTCTTTTAGTCTCAGCCGTCATGTTTCTGCTGGTATGGTTCTGTCTCTGTTCCTGGTTTCTGTTGAGATTGCTGTTGAGATCACATCTATGGTTCATACTCAAACCAATCTCCTTTCCAGACAGTTCACTACATCCTAGTGTTCTCATCTGAATGCATGATTTCCATGTTTTGTAATATTGATAGGTTGAGAATTTTTTTTACTAATTTAAGTTTGGTTCCTTTTTGCTTAGTAATTCTATCTTCAACTCATTTCTCTCCTCTCACCTTTTCCTACAATCTGAAGGAACCAAGCCTCTCTTTTAACACTTTGTTTAGAAATCACTTTAGGTACAGATCCAATTTTCACTGACTGATTACAAGTTCTACCTTCTGTAAAACACAAGAACACACAAACACAATTGAGCAAAGTTCTGTGCCATTTTACAACAAGGATCCCTTTCCTGCAGTTTCCAGTAATATGTTCCTCATTTCCACTGGAAGATTCATCAGAATGGCCTTTACCATCCGTATTTCTACTAACATTCTGTTCATGATTACTATGTATTCTCTTAATAAGACAGTTTTATTATTGAGCTATTATCAGAATCACTTTTAAAAGTCCATTCATGGAAATCTTTTGCCTTAGCCCCACAAGTAACTGGACGTACAGGAGCACGCCACAATGCCTGGCTATTTTTTTTTTTGTTGTTGTTGTTGTTGCAATTGTTGTTGTTTTGGCTGGCCTGGGCCAGGTTTGAACCTGCCAGCCTGGGTGTATGTGTTTGGTGCCCTAATCACTGAGCAATGGGTGCCACCTTTATTTATTTATATTTTATTTATTTATTTTATTTTATTTTTTTATAAAATAGCTGTGTACATTAATGCAATCATGGGGTACAATGTGCTGGTTTTTTATACAATTTGAAATAATTTCATTGAACTGGTTAACATAGCCTTCATGACATTTTCTTAGTTATTGTGTTCAGACATTCATGTTCTACATTTAGTAAGTTTCACCTGTACCCTTCTAAGATGCACTGTAGGTGTAGTTCCACCAATTACCCTCCCTCTACCCATCCTCCCCCACCCCCCTTACCTCTTTCCCCATATTTGTGTGCTACAGTTGGGTTATAGCCTTCATATGAAAGCTATAAATTAGTTTCATAGTAGGGCTGAGTACATTGGATACTTTTTCTTTTATTCTTGAGATACTTTGCTAAGAAGACTATGTTCCAGCTCCATCCATGTAAACATGAAAGAGATATAGTCTCCATCTTTCTTTAAGGCTGCATAATATTCCATGGTGTACATATACCACAATTTATTAATCCATTTGTGGGTTGATGGGCACTTGGGCTTCTTCCATGCTTAGCAATTATGAATTGGGCTGCAAAAAACATTCTGGTACAAATATCTTTGTTATAATGTGATTTTTGGTCTTCCGGATATATACCTAGTAGAGGAATTGTAGAATTGAATGGCAGGTCTATTTTTTAGATCCCTAAATGTTCTCCAAACATCTTTCCAAAAGGAACGTATTATTTTGCATTCCCACCAGCAGTGTAGAAGTGTGCCCTTCTCCTTTTATACTTATTAATATTCCTCTCTCTAACATCTGAACTCCATTAAAATAATGCTCTGTCATTTATAATTTTTTTCTCTCTGAAAACATGTATTTTTGATAATTTTTGAAGAAGATAGATGATTATTTCAACTAATTTTATAATTAATAATCAGGGCCAAAGATATTAATTAAAGGACATCAAGCCACACCTGCCATTGGCTCAGCAGAGCTGCCCCCTGGTTACCTGTGCACAGGTCTCTGTGGAATTCAGTGAATTACACTGAACCCCCTCCCATTTGCCCAGATGATGTTCTCCCCAAGAGAGGGGATAAAATGGCCTAGGCCGTCATTGGATAGACCTTCCTTTAGACAGTAACACAAGAGCCCTTTAATGTCAGGAATACGGCATAAAACAGCAAAGTACTAAAGAGATGAAGCATTAAACTTCCATCAGTCACCAGCTTGTAACCTCTGGCTGGCTCCACACTACTTCACGTGCTGATGAACAAAGTAGTGTATGATAATTTTACCACTTTGCGTCTGCTCCATGCACCTTTATCCAGCAACTGGCAACCAGGGGTGACAGAGGAGATTCAAAGACTACAACTAATTCAGGCAAGAACATCTGCCTCCATCTGCAGACTTAGAGGGTTAACCGGCCAGCGATGCAGTTTAAAGTCACGTTTGGCAAAGACGTTGATTCTTGTACAGTAAGAAGGAAAGCGCCCGGCACATTGAGCCCTCCATCCTCTGTGTGCTCTTTAACTTTGCAGCCTTCAACATCCTGGTGAACGTGGGTGTGGCGCTGACGTACCCAATCCTCATCTCCATTGGGACAGTGCTCAGTGTTCCTGGAAATGCAGGTACAGAGATCACTCACATGTGTAGGTTCTGACCACCACTGTCTCCTACCATGTTCATTTTCTGCCCTGAGTTGTTCCTTCTAGCAATAGTGAATTATGTCCCTTGCCTGGGAAGATGTTTTCAAATACTGTGAAGGTGGCAGACAACAGAATAACTGTGCAGCAGATTTAAAATTTGCAGTTACAGAAATGCTGTTTTTACTGGGATGTGCTTTTGGAATTAAACACCAAATATATCATTTGGGTTTCATGTAATCTCCCTGACAACCTAATTTCATGGTATTTTTAGAGGAAGCCCTATGGTAACAAAAGGCAGCCCAACACAAGACTCACAAGTAAGCAAGTGAACATCACTAAGGAAAGTGTAGGGGATGTTCAGGGTGTGGCCCCATCAGACCACCCCTGGGGGTAGTGGAAGCTTCTCCTGGGGGCACAGCAGATGGTCCTCTAGGAGGAAACAGCAATTTTGCTTGCTTCAGGGACTCAAGGACATTGTTTCCCATGGAACCTGCCACTGAAACATGCAGTGAAAGTGGGTCATCTGGATAATGTACAGCCCTCCTAACTTTAACGTTCTCTGATTTCAGGTCTTGAATAGCAAGCCACCTTTCTTTCCTCTAGGACAATCAGGAAATGTTTACCAAGCACATAGTGAGTGTGTGATCAGGGCTGTAAAAATAAATAAATAAATAAATAAATATTGCATTGCTGTTTCCTTAAGACTCTTACACTTGAATCTGGAAAGGACCAACCTATATGAAACAACCTGGAACACTACAGAGTAATTTACTATTAAGTGACAAGTTGAATGAGACAGACTTCAGAGGTTGTATGACATTCAGAGCAAAGGAACACCAGAGTTGGGGGGAGTTGCCAGGGGTTCACACATTCACTCATGGATTCATTCATTCAACAAAGGATTTCTGAGCACTAGTATATGCCAGGAACTGTGCTAACAACCATGACAGACCATGAATAAGGCCCACTTCTGTCTCAGGACCATGTAGTACAGAGAGGGAGCCTGAAGTGATTTAGTGATTCAATACAGAGAGGGCTGCGTGGACAGAGTGAGTACTGGCTGCTATGAGAACCCTGGGAAAGGCATTCTGCAAGAAGGATAAACAGACACCTAAGGGAGGTTTTGGCTGGATAACTAATGTGGGATTTGAGGAGGGACAGGAATCTAATGCAAAAAAAACCAGTTTGTAGATGACCAATAATTCCATACCTATGTGTCTACTCCCCCATTTACAATAGCCAAAAGGGGGAAATACCCAGTGTCCATCAGCAGATGAATGGACAAGCAAACTGTTATACATACAGTGGAATACTATTCAGCCATGAAAAGGGGCCAAGTTCTGACACATCTATGACATCAATGAGCCTCAAAAACATTGTGCTAAGTGAAAGAAGTCAGTCACAAACGGTTACATACTGTGATTCCATTTACGTGAAACATCCAGAATATGAAATATTCCATGTATATGAAATAGATAAATGCATACCAAAAAACAAGCAGATTGAGGAGTGCCAGGGACTAGGAAGTTGGGGTGAGGGGCTGGGGAATAACTTAACTGCTTAATAGGCAGGGCACTTTATTTTGAAGTGATGTAATTCACCACAATTAAACTTTGAACAAGAACAGACTGTACAAAGATCTTAACCCAAACTAATCTGTCTCATTTGAAAAATCTCCAATGGTCCAGTGAAACTAGAGAACTGGGGAAGGGGTGCAGAGCAAAAGTATGAGAAGAGAAAATTAGGAGGGGTAACTAAGTCAGATTTCATGGGGTTAGAATGAGCCTTGAAGGATAAATCTGATTCAGAGAGAAGGAATGGAAAGCAAACCTACACAGTGATGCAGGAAAAGGGAACACCAGCCTGAGAGAATAAAAATCTCTAGAAGTAACAGTGACTTTGCTGTGACTGACTCCATGCTTCCTTCCTAGCTGTGGACCTCCTGAAGCAGGAGGTGATATTCAACGTCGTGCGCCTGGCCGCCACCATCATTATCTGCATTGGGTTTCTGCTGATGCTGCTGCCTGAAGAGTGGGATGAAATTACCCTCAAATTCATCAACAGTCTGAAGGAAAAGAAGAGTGAGGAGCACGTGGATGACGTGATGGAGGCCAGCGTCCACCTGCGAGGCAGAAGCAGGGCCAACGGCACGGTGTCTATACCACTGGCTTAGGGAGGGACACGTGTCCAGTGCACGTGTGTGTATATTCTGTGAATATAACAAACTTTTCTCACTACCTTCACACTCAAACGACAGCATTAGCTCAGAATTTGGATAAATCATATGTGAAATATGCCAACAATAAAAGTTTACATTTATATGCTTATCAAGGGGTTGGTGTAAATAATCATAATAAAATTTTTTATTAACATGTATTTGTCCTTGTTATATTTCTCCTTATTTTTTAACCCCCACCCCCTCACACAATTTCCTAGAAATATGAGAGTCAATGAAATCAATGGACTTACCATCCTTTCTCAGCTAGAACTGAGACCTTGTCATTCAACCAGAGAATGAGAACATTGTCAAAGAGGAAACCACGTGAAAATATACACACTTTATATGCTTATTTAAGTTCAACAAGAGCCCTAACATTTAAAAGCTGGAAAGTCATGAAACAAATGTCCACAGAGCATTTTCCACCTGTAAGGCCCACACCAGAACAAGAAAGATGTTAAGGACACGACAGCCCATCTGTACTTGCAACGTGCCTAGAGCAGTACCCAGACAGTTCACAGCCCCACGTGAGGCTTCAAGATGGCACAGAGGATGTGGAGAGACATCAGCCACCTCCAATGCCCTTCACCACCAAACTTCTTGAAAGAGTTGTTAATATCTGCTGTCATTTTTTCTTCAACTTGCATACACCCCCTGCAATGTACCTTCTGCCCCTGTCTTCCCCGGAGGTGTGGTCCCCAAAGTCACTAACCATCTACACCTTCCAACCCTTACCTTGTGTGCTTTTTGTAGCATTTGACATAAAAACCTCTCCTTTTTCCTAAAATTCTCACTTTCCTCGGACCTCATCAGCATCTCCTGTGTCTCTTTCTAGCTCACTGCTACTCCCTGTGCTGCTCTTCCTGGGCTGGCCTCTGAGTTCAGTCCCCAGCCCTCTCATCATCTCCCTCTGTGTGTCCCCCCTCAAGGAACCTGTCCACTCCAATGGCCTCAATTCCATCCACCTACTGCAACTTCAAAATCTTTATCTTCAGCCCAGATTTGTTCCCTGGTCGTTCAGCCCTGACTATTCAAATGCCTTCTGAAGGCCACCTGGGTGCTTCCTTGTGCACCTTAAATATAGCAAAAACGAAGTTGACCTTATCACCACTTGTCTCCCTTGCTCCCTGTCTAGGTTAATGGCACATTCTTTCGCTGCCCGTGCCTGGAATAGTGTCACGCCTCCTTACCCCACACATCTGTTTAGATGCTGCTCTCTATTGGTTCATAAGCCTTGTTTATCCTACTTCTTGATATTTCTTGGGTCTAAACACTCTTCTCTTACCCATTCCAGCTCCCCACCATCTTGTGCCCTGATTAACACAATCCTCTCTTTACTGATCTAATTCCTGGCTCTGTCTCTCTCCCCTCTGTTTTGTGCCCTGCGGAATGACCTATTTGCTTACAAGTTTGATCCTTCTGCCCCCCTGTATAAAATGCCTCAGTGGCATCTTGTCCTCAAAATAAGGTCCGAACACCTTGACATGTAATTCCAAGTTCATCACCAATTGGCCCCTGCCAGCCCCCAGAGCAGCCGTGTACAATAGAACTTTCTGTGATGGTGAAAATATTCCATATCTGCACCCAGTATAGTAGCCAGGCTACTGAGCCCTTGAATATAGCTAGTGTAATTGAGGGATGGCATTTCTCATTTTATTTAAGTTTAATCCACTTAAAATTAAATTAAACAGCCAAATGTGGCTGTCCGTAACTACATTGCTCACCATAGCTCCAGCCCCTTTTCCTACCACACCGACTTCTGTGTCCAGAATCTCTGCCCTTAAGTGACACTCACTTCCACCATAGTCCCAGTCAAGCCCTGCTATCGTTTCTTCCCTTATCACCTGAGTGACCTTTATCTAGGCTTTATGACATCATTTATTACTTTTTCCTGGAAAGCCTTTTCTTGTCCCATAGGTTGAATGACACGGCTCTGTCAGCAGTCTCGCCCTGCCCCCCCCCCCCCCCCCGAGGATCACCTCTGTGGTAATCCTGGGTCTGCTCGTCTGAGCTTCCAGGAGACCATGACCTCCTGGAGCAGGAGCGTGGCCTTTGTCACCACGTCACCGTCACCGTGTTACCGGTGCCTAGCATTGACAGACACCTGATAAATGAACAAACCCACCATGTTGGCTCAGTCTTAGTGAAGGACAGGCATCCTCAATGGTGAGGCTGCTGAGAGTAAGGACTTATGCAAACAGAGTTACACATACCGTAGTCTCTGCCATGCTTCTATAGAATACCAAAATGCTGAAAGAATAAATCATGCTCCTTCCCCAAGAGTCTGGTTAGGGCATCTAGCAGCTCCTTCCCCAAGAGTCTGGTTAGGGCATCTAGCAATTGCAGATACTCCACACTTTCTGGGAGATTTAGTACAAGAAGACAACACTGTCTATGGCCATATCACCCTGAACACACCCGATCTTGTCTGATCTTGGAAGGGAAGCAGGATCGGGCCCAGTTAGTACCTGGAAGGGAGACAAGAAGCCAGGCCTCTGTGGAATGTTTCACTATTCCTTTTTTATTCAACTGTTCCTAGAAGTATAGGTGAGACCAGCACAAGGCAAGAAAAAGGGACTCAGAATATCATACTTCCTGGCTGGGTATCAGGGTGAAATAAAAGCTTAAATGTGTTGAGCCTTTGACCTCTCCATCATTTTTTGAAATGTGATGCCAATCTCCTGGCATAAACAGGTGACGTGATATTAACTAAAATAATAATCACAATACAGGGTAAGCTTCATGAAAAATGGTACAAAGTAGATAAAATGTGTTATCAGTAAGTATGAATCAATTCATTATCTAAATAGAGTTAGTTTTGACTATTTAAATGCCCTATTTGTACAAATATTTCACTAGCCTTGCTTCTAAATGGCTGCTAAATAGTGGAAATCATTGACAAACCCACTCTAGCATTTTTCCATCATTCGACACAACATTTAACATGGAACCTTGACTTCTTTAAGAAATAAATTATTTTGCTCTTCTGGTGATTCATTTTGAAATAGGGAATCAGCTGCCATGGAAAGCACTGATTCAGCCTCACTGATGACTGTAACTATCTCAGCCTATATTAAGAAAACACTTCCATGGTGGTATTCATTCATTTATTCATTCAAAACTTATTAAATTTCACTTCTGGCTTCAAAGAATATTTTGTTAGATTGTTTGCAACTGGTTCTACTTGCCTCAGAGCACTGCTGTCTGTAGAACTTTCTGCGCTCACAAAAATGTTCTCTACCTGTGCTGTGGGAAGTAGATATAACAATGCAGGAAAATGGTCCCTGGTTCTGGAGCTTGCAAGCTCTGTAGGTGAGTTGTCACCCAACGATTAAAATGACTTAGAAACTTATTTTAATCAGCTTTGGGAATGTGAGATGGTCTCTTTCATTCAGGTAAAGTAAGTATGAATAAAGAAGAAGATACCTTTCCTTATTTCCTCTCGTGGTCATTGTGAATCAGATGGGGTTATGATGGTGCCTTCTTTGCACCTACATTGTCCTTGGACGAGTCAGAGGCCGTGGGTATGGAGGGAGCTGACCAGAGCCAGACAAAGTCTTTGTTGAGTGAGTGGAAGTGCCTTGTCTGGCTTCTGCTGTCCTGCTTCCTTACTCCACACCTAGTCCCTTCCCAAAGTCCCAGGGCTGCTGAGTGGCCTGCATAGTGCAGGACACACAGCACCATGTCTCAACCCTGACTCTGAACTACTTATAGATGTGACTTTGGCAAATTACTAACCTCTCTCTGCCCCTCAATGTCATCATCAGCAAAATGAGGATGTTAGTAAGTATCATTTGGGATTACTGAAAAAAAAAAAAAAAGAAATTCCACACATGAAGGTATTAACACACTACCAGATGGTTCAGAGTAGTAACTACAGTTAGGATTTTCTCTAACCGTTGGCTTCCCTCTGGGTCCTTACCCACACAGATCTGGTGCCAGGCCTGTCCTTCTGGCATCTGCATGCCCGTGTCTTGCTGTCACAGCACTGTGCCTTAGGGAAGTCACGGAACCTAGTGCTGAGCAGGAAATTGTACCCAAAATAAAGTAGAGAGAGAAAGGAAGCCTGCATGAGGAACACTCTGAGAAAGCAAAAAAGCACGTGCTGTTTCTGTCCCTGGTTCCCGGGGCACTCTGCCTCCCAGTGTTCTTGCCCAGCTGGTGGAACTAATTGCCTGACAAAAAGATAGACTAGTGACTTGGGCTCTGAAATTAAAATCACTTCAACCACGTCCTGATCTCTTCACAAACAGATTATAAGCAAATCAGTGTTGCTCATCCAGGCTCTGTGTGCCTGTTAATTTTGTGAAGGTGCTTTGTCAAAATCCACCAGAAGACAAATGATTTGGAGAAGGACGACGTGGGAGATGAAAGTGTGCACAGTGTAACTGGCCAGGCACCACAGTGTTTCTGATATTTGAGTACAAATCCTCTTTCTGACTTAGCCATAAACCCCTGTCACAAGAACACCTAGTTCAGGCCATGCCCATTAATCTGGCAGGCTAGAACAAGAAGCCTCTACTAATTTACATTTTCTTCTTCTTTTCTCCTCCCCCTCCATAGCAATGGGAGGTGACTGGAGGGGTGATGCTGTGTCATGAGAACTGGAGGCAGACAGAGCACAGCAGACAGAGCAGAAGCCCACACCTTACTGCTCTGACCAGCTGAGATGCCCCACTCGTCCCCTAAAGAGGCAAAGGCTGCCTCGTCACTTCACTGTAGTTTGCTGAGGACGGAAGCACCTCATGCCTTTGGAGCTTGAAGAATCTTAAGAGCAAGAACCTCAACCTGAGCATCAGGGATGGACTGCATGTGCTGTTATAAGAACATCTCAACAGAGTTTTCAAAATACTGTGAACGTTGCTGCTTTATTCTGAAAGGATAAATTCAGAGGATTCAGAGGCTCCAAAGCCACACTGTCCTGGACATTAGCCCCTGGCCACCTATGTCTGTTGAAATGCAGCTAGTGTGAACTGAAATGTGCTGTGTCAAACACATCACATTTTGAAGATTTAGTATGAAAAAAGAATGCAAGCTATTTTATTACTAGCTTCATACTTGTCACATATAGAAATGAGAATACTTTGGACATACTGGGTTAAACAAAATGTATTATGAAAATCAATTTCACCTGTTTCTTTTAATTTTTAATATCGGTACTAGAACTTTTTTCTTTTCTTTTTTTTCTTTCTTCCTTTTTTTTTTTTGAGACAGAGTCTCATTTTGTCACCCCCAGTGGAGTGCAATGGTGTCACAGATCACAGCAACCTAAAACTCTTGTGCTTAAGTGATCCACTTGCCTCAGGCTTTCAAGTGACTTGGACTATAGGTGCCCACCACAACACCCAACTATTTTTTTTTGAGATGAGATCTCACTCTTGCAAGAGCTGGTCTCAAACTTCTGAGCTCAAGCAATCTTCCCACCTTGGCCTCCCAGAGTACTAGGATTGCAGGCGTGAGCCACCATGCCTGGCCTGCTACTGGAACTTTTTAAATTATCTGAGTGGATTTGCTTCTGTGGCTCACATTGTATTTCTATGAGACAACACTGCTCTAACAGGTGAAGAATCTCTTGCTTGGAGTATATCTTAGTCCATTTGGGCTGGTATAACAAAATATAGACTGGAAAGTCTAAAAAACAAACATTTATTTCTCACATTCTGGAGGTAGAGAAGTTCAAGAGGAAGAAGTCAGCAGATTCTGTGTCTCAGGAGGACCTACCTCCTGGTTCAATGAAGGCGTCTTCTTGATGTGCCCTCACATGGCAGAGGGGACAAA
The DNA here is from genome assembly GCA_963574355.1 of Loris lydekkerianus. NCBI lineage: Eukaryota > Metazoa > Chordata > Mammalia > Primates > Lorisidae > Loris > Loris lydekkerianus. Next base: position 3,122 of record CAUYPK010071432.1, on the reverse strand, counting down.
GGAGCCCCGCAGGTCTGTTTTGTGAAGACACAAGTCCCACTCAGGAGGGTGCAGCCCTCGTGATCTCATCACCTCCCACAAAGCCCCACCTCCTCATACCATCACCTGTGGATTAGGATTTCAACATACAAACATCCAGACCATAGCAGAGGGATACAGAACCTGTGGTTCAAAGGAGTAGGGTGCCAGCCCCATATACCAGAGGTGGCGGGTTCAAACCCAGCCCTGGCCAAAAAAAAAGAAAAGAAAAGTCTACTCAGTGAGCCTGAAATCAAAGCAAGAAGTGTAGATATATGTGTCAAACCTTCACCTCTGTTTTAATTTCCGTTTCAACTCCCACTCCCTGGTAGAAATGGCTGGCTTAGCCCTTGCAGGGCTGGACCATGGCAAGTGAGAAGCAGAAGAACAATTGCTCCCATCCCAAGCCAACTTATTCAGTCCACTTCCAAATTCCAGACTGAAGTTTCCCTGAGCGACAGACATTAACAAGCAGACATCATAGATCCACCAACACTTGACTTACATACGCTGGTTACAGGCCAGGCAAGTACACATGGTCACCCCTTACATGTGGATTTTCTTGTTCTAATGTAAATGTGAGTTCCTCTTACCTAGGTAACTAAAAGTCACACACTGGAACCAAGACTCTGCTTCCATTGGTGTCCTCTCCATTCTTAAAATCCCCAGAATGCAGAAATGGGGTCTTCTCCATCTTCTGTACCTTTCAAATTGCACATCATTTTGAATTGCACATGAACTTTAGGGCCACTCTGTATATCTGGCCACATTCAGCCACAATTTCCACTTGGCTATATTTTCATTTGCATTAATTCATCTTACTATTTCTAGTTTTCATCTTCTTTCATAAAGCCTCCTATATAATCTGATTATTATATCATTTTTAATTTATTATTTAATTATCAAGCAAAAATTTTACATCCTTGTCCTGAGGAATATGTTGTCTCAAAACATGTCTATACTGTGAAATGGCTAAATCAGGCTAATTAGCATATGCATTACCTCACTTTTATGGAGAGAACACTTAAAATCTACTGTCAGTGATCTTCAAGAATACAATCCATTGTTATTAACCATAGTCACTATGTTGTACAATCTATCCCTTGAACTCATTCCTTCTGTCTTATTGAAACTTTGTATCCTGGGCCATCCCCCCAACATCACCACCACTGCCCCAGCCCCTAGTAATTACTATCCTACTCTCCATGAGTTCAACATTTTTAAATTCTAAAAATAAGTGAGATCATGAGATCTCGTTTATCGTATGACTTGTAATACTTAACCTTTACCTATATGTTAATTTGTAATAATTCCATTTCAGTCAGCTAACACTAGCACAATCACTTCCATCCATAAAAAAACTTCCCCCTTTCTTCAATAACCTCAATAACCTTGACATGTGCTCCAGCATCTCTGACTTGTACTGAATGGACACTGTAGTGTTTTCTGTTTCATGTTGGTTAGCTTCTTCTGGTTGATAGGATCCTTCCCCTAGAAATGCTAATACTAACATTATATTTGAGCTGGACTTGGAAACTATTCCTACTCCCAGCCTGGAAAGAGTTCTAGCTTCAAGATGTCATTGTTATTGCCTAATCTTAATAATATGTTGGTTTTTGTCATTTAATCTCAGTTTTCCACCAGCCTCTCTGGCAGCTCTGTGTCTCTTCACCTTCTCCCTCTCTCTCTCCAGCTGCAGTGATATGAAAGCCCACACTCATACTGGTGATCTTGGGGTCCAGCAAGTTCTAAAATTTCTCCTGAATCAAGGAAAACTGCTGTCCAATATGGGTTTGGAGTTGGTATATCTGAATGAACTAAGGAAACTTCCAGTTGGGCTCTTCTAAATGAGAATCAAATGTTAGCTAGAATGTGTCATGAAGACAACCCATTCCTGATCCACAAACATAACAGCTTGTATTGCCACTATAGCCACATCCTATGATACTAAGATTTAGTTGTCTAGTTATTTTGTCAAATTGTCTTGCCTCATGTGTGGTATCCATTGAAAAACAAAATCTTCTGGAACAAGGTAGTTGAAGCACGTGTCTGGGGCTCTTGGGAAGACTGTGTCCTGTACTTCTTTGCATGCCCAGTAACAGCTTGGTGGGTGCTCAGGGGGAACAAGGGAGGCAGATGGAAGAAAGAACCAAAGGAAAGAAATTCAAGTCCTGCCAACATAAATATTTATTCATTCATTAAACACATACCTATCAATGTTATACATATACCTATAACTGTGGTACATGTACACCATGGAATATTATGCATACAATCCATGAAAGGATCAATAAACTGTGGTATATGTATACCATGGAATATTATGCAGCCTAAACAAAATATGGAGACTTCACCTCTTTTATGTTTACCTGGATGGAGCTGGAACATGTTCTTCTTAGTAAAGTATCTCAAGAATGGAAGAAAAGTATCCAATGTACTCAGTACTATTATGATATAAATATAAATATAATATAAATATTATATATAAACTATAATAACCCACACTTTCATATGAAAGATAAAACACAACTATAGCCCAGGATGAAGGAGGGAAGAGGAGGGTGAGGATAGGGGAGGGGGGAGGTCAGGTAGAGGGAGGGTAATAGGTGGGAACCCACCTATGGTGGATATTGGAAGGGTACATGTCAAATCTAATAAGTATAAATGTCTTAACACAATAATTAAGTAAGTGAGTTGAAGGCTATGTTAACCAGTTTGATGTAAGCATTCCAAATTGTATATAAAATCAGCACATTGTACCCCATAGATGTATTAATGTACACACAGTTATGATTTAATTTAAAAAAATAATAGAAAAGTATGCCACAGCTTGTTAATCCATTCCTGGGTTGGTGGGCATTTAGGTTGTTTCCATGATAAAACTAGACCTCCCATTTAATCCTACAATCCCATTACTGGGCATCTACCCAGAAGAAAAAAAATCATTTTATCATAAGGACACTTGCACTAGACTGTTCATTGCAGCTCAATTTCAAAATCCTTAAACATATTCTTCAGACTTCTATGTATAAAAACTAAAAAGGAAAAAAAAATACAATCCTTCACATGTGTATTGCACCCCCTCATGGAAGAAGGATGGAAGT
>CAUYPK010071431.1:0-12547 GCA_963574355.1 Loris lydekkerianus | reverse complement strand
ACAAGTCTAACCTCAGCAAATTTAAAAGAATAGAAATTATTCCTTGCATCTTCTCGGACCATCATGGAATAAAAGTTGAACTCAATAACAACAGAAATCTGCATACTCATACAAAAACATGGAAACCAAATAACCTATTGCTGAATAATAGCTGAGTCATAGATGAAAGTAAGAAGGAAATTACCAAATTTTTGGAACAAAATGATAATGAAGACACGAATTATCAGAACCTCTGAAATACCACAAAGGCAGTCCTAAGAGGGAAATCTATCGCACTGCAAGCCTTCCTCAAGAGAATGGAAAGAGAGGAAGTTAACAACTTAATGGAACATCTCAAGTAACTGGAAAAGGAAGAACATTCCAATCCCAAATCCAGCAGAAGAAAATAACCAAAATTAGAGCAGAATTAAATGAAAGTGAAAACAAAAGGGTTATACAACGGATCAATAAATAAAAAAGTTGGTTTTGTGAAAAGGTCAATAAAATAGATAAACCTTTGGCTAATTTAACCAGGAAAAAAATAGTAAAATCTCTAATTTCATCAATCAGAAATAGTAAAGATGAAATTAACAACAGACTCCACAGAAATGCAAAAATCTGAAGGAAACTGACCAATACTTGGAAGCATGCCACCTTCCTGGACTTAGCCAGAATGAAGTGGAAATGTTGAACAGGTCTATATGAAATTCTGAAATACCATCAACTATACAAAATCTCCCTAAAAGGAAAAGCCCAGGACCAGATGACTTCACATGAGAATTCTACAAAACCTTTAAAGAGGAACTAGTACCTATATTACTCAATATTTTTCAAAATATAGAAAAAGAAGGAATACTATCCAACACATTCTATGAAGCAAACATCACCTTGATCCTCAAACCAGGAAAGGACTCAACAACAAAAGAAAATTATAGACCAGTATCACTAACGGATATTGATGCAAAAATATTCAACAAGATCCTAGCAAACAGAATCCGGCAACACATCCAACAAATTATACACCATGACCAAGTGGGTTTTATCCCAGGGTCTCAAGGCTGGTTCAATACATAAATCTATAAATATAATTCATCACATAAACTAATTAAAAAACAAAGACCATATGATTCTCTCAATTGATGCAGAAAAAGCTTTTGATAATATCCAGTATCCTTTCATGATCAGAACATTTAAGAAAATGGGTACAGAAGGGTCATTTCTTAAACTGATAGAGGCCATCTACAGCAAACCCATAGCCAATATCGTATTGAATGGAGTTAAATTGAAATCATTTCCACTCAGATCAGGAACCAGGCAAGACTGCACATTGTCTCCACTGCCTTTTAACATTGTAATGGAACTCTTAGCCATCACAATCAGGTAAGAGAAGGTAATGAAGAGTATCCATAAAGGGTCAGAAGAAATCAAACTTTCACTCTTCACAGATGATATGATTGTATATCTGTAAAACACCAGGAATTCTCCTACAAAACTCTTAGAAGTGATCAAGGAATACATCAGCATCTCAGGTTACAAAATCAACACTCATAAATCTGTAGCCTTTATATATACCAACAATAGTCATGCTGAAAAAAGTCAAGGACTCTATTCCATTCACAGTAGTGCCAAAAAAGATGAAATCTTTGGGAGTTTACTTAACAAAGGATGTGAAAGATCTCTATAAAGAGAACTATGAAATTCTAAGAAAAGAAATAGCTAAAGATGTTAACAAATGGAAAAGCATACCATGCTCATGGCTGGGAAGAATCAACATTGTTAAAATGTCCATACTACCCAAAGCAATATACAATTTTAATGCAATTCCTATTAAAGCTCCACTGTGAAAGATCTCGGAAAAATAATACTTCGTTTTATATGGGATCAGAAAAAACCTTGAATAGCCAAGACATTACTCAAAAATAAAAACAAAGCAGGAGGAATCACACCACCAGACCTCAGACTATACTATAAATTGATAGTGATCAAAACAGCATGGTACTGGCACAAAAATGGAGAGGGAGATGTATGGAACAGGACAGAGAACCAAGAGATGAACCCAGCTACTTACCGTTATTTGATCTTTGACAAGCCAATTAAAAACATTCAGTGGGGGAAAAGATTCCCTATTTAACAAATGGTGCTGGTTAAACTGGCTGGAGACCTGTAGAAGATCGAAACTGGACCCACACCCTTCACCATTAACTAAGATAGACTCTCATTGGGTTAAAGATTTAAACTTAAGACATCAAACTATAAAAATATTAGAAGAAAGTGCAGGGAAAACACTTGAAAAAAATTGGCCTGGGCGAATATTTTATGAGGACCCCGTAGGCAATTGAAGCAACACCAAAAATACACTACTGGGACCTGATCAAACTAAAAAGCTTCTGCATGGCCAAGAACAAAGTAATTAAAGCAAGCAAACAGCCCTCAGAATGGGAGAAGATATTTGCAGGTTATGTCTCCAACAAAGGTTTAATAACCAGAATTCACAGAGAACTCAAATGTATTAGCAAGAAAAGAACAAGTTATCTCATTTCAGGATGGACAAGGGACTGGAAGAGAAACTTCTCTGAAGAAGATAGGAGCACGGCCTACAGACATATGAAAAAATGCTCATGATCCTTAATCATCAGAGAAATGCAAATCAAAACTACTTCGAGATATTATCTAACTCCAGTAAGATTAGCACAAAATTCCAAAACCAGAGATGTTGGCGTGGATGTGGAGTAAAGGGAACATTTCTGCACTGCTGATGGGAATGCAAACTAATAAGTGCCTTTTGGAAAGATGTTTGGAGAACACTTAGGGATCTAAAAACAGACCTTCCATTTGATCCTACAATTCCTCTACTAGGTATATATCCAGAAGACCAAAAAATCACATTATAACAAAGATATTTGTACCAGAATGTTTATTGCAGCTCAATTCATAATTGCTAAGTCATGGAGGAAGCCCAAGTGCCCATCGACCCACAAATGGATTAATAAATTGTGGTATATGTACACCATGGAATATTATGCAGCCTTAAAGAAAGATGGACTTTACCTCTTTCATGTTTACATGGATGGAACTGGAACATATTCTTCTTAGCAAAGTATCTCGAGAAGGGAAGAAAAAGTATCCAATGTACTCAGACCTACTATGAAACTAATTTATAGTTTTCATATGAAAGCTATAACCCAATTATAGCTCAAGAATATGGGGAAAGGGGAGAAGGAGGGGAGGGAGAGGAGGGAAGGGAGGAGAATGGGCAGAGGGAGGGTAATTGGTGGGACCACACCTATGGTGCTTCTTATAAGGGTATATGTGAAATTTACTAAGTGTAGAATATAAACATCTTAACACAATAATTAAGAAAATGCCATGAAGGCTATGTTAACCGGTTTGATGAAAGTATTTCAAATGGTATATAAAACCAGCACATTGTACCCCATGATTGCATTAATGCAAAAAGCTATGATTTAATAAAAAAAAAAAAGAAAAAGAAAAAGAAAAAGTAATAAAAATAGAAAAACTAGCTGGGTATCATGGTGGGCACCCAGCTACTCAGGAGGCTGAGGGAAGAGGATCATTTGCGTCCAAGAGACGGAGGTTGCTGTAAGCTATGATGACACCATGGCACTCTACCCAGGGTGACAGAATGAGACTCTGTCTTAAAAAAAAAAAAAGAGTTGGATCAAACGTTTCTATTTCATATAGTCATACAATCACTTTGGAAAACTGGTGGTAGTATCTACTAAAGCCAAATAGGCGAATACATCTATGAACCAGCAAGTCCAATCCTAGACACATAAAAGAAATGAGCTTATCAAAATATTCATTAAAAGACATAGACAAGAGTCTTCATAGCAGCCCTTTTCTTAATTACCAAAACTTGGAAGGAAATAATCCAAATGTCTCTTCAATAGGATAATGTACATAGTATATTCATATACTGAGAATGAATGATCTGCTGCTACACACAACGTGGATATATATCACAAATATTGACACTAAAAAGCTAGACCCAAAAGAACACAGACTTACCTGATTCCATTTACATAAAATACAAAACCAGAAAAAATTAACCAATAGTGCTGGAAATCAGGATTATGATTACCCTGGAATGGAGGGAGGGAGAGACTAGAAGAGGGTGCATATACTACTACATGACATATGTGCTAGTTACAGGGAGTGTTCATTTTGTGAAAATTTAATGAAGTCCACACTTTTTATGTGATTATTTTGCTTTAATGATGATATATTTTAACATTAAAAGAAAATCCCAGGGAAGCTAATCTCTTCCAAGCTTGTGAATGGCCAAGCTAGTCTTCTGGATTTCTTACGGTATGTCCAAGATACAAACAAGGCAATGAAATCAAAGAGTTTGCTCCCTTCCCTGAGCATCCTGGAGCTTAAGTCTCATGTATAGTTTGCTAAACTGGAAAGACAGAATAAAAATCAGTTCAAGAAATACACCACTGATTTGTCTGCTTGGGAGAAAATAACTCAACCAGCACCAGATTTGGCAAACTTTCTACTCTTTAGTGAAACAGCTTATCCAAATTAAGCAGATGAGCAGGGCAGACTCCCTGGTACTTTGTCCTCTTTCTCTCCTTTGGCATATGGCTGTTCCTTAATGGGAGATACCTGGAAGGAGTTCTGAAATTTGAGTTTTTGTTTTTTTCCCCCACCCAAATAGCGGGTGATCGGGGCTTTCTAATGTTAAATCTGCAATACACAATTCACCTGAACTCTGGAAAACATGTGAAAGGGCCAGATGTCCAGATATGCATATGGACTTAATGTAGAGCTAACCCCCATCTCACAATACTCTACTCACTCTCTAGCCAGCCTTACTTCACTTGAAACCAGCCCCAGTGTGGACCCCAAAGAAATTGTACATGTTGGGCGGTGCCTATGGCTCAGTGCGTAGGGTGCCTGCCCCATATACTGAAAGTGGTGGGTTCAAACACAGCCCCGGCCAAACTGCAACAAAAAAGTAGCCAGGCATTGTGGCGGGTGCCTATAGTCAGGAGGCTAAGGCAAGAGAATCACCTAAGCCCAAGAGATGAAGGTTGCTGTGAGCTGTGACGCTATGGCACTCTACCGAGGGTGACAAAGTGAGACTCTGTCTCTAAAAAATACATACATACATACATACATAAATAAATAAATAAACATTAAAGAAAAGAAATCGTACATGTTCTAAACATAATCAATTCTCTGCATTCCTGGGGAAAGGAGTGATTAAGATGCCTACCATTCCAGCTGAAGCTTTGCAGAGTATCTCTTAGGAGTTTGCATTCCCGGTTATACTTCCAAGCTTCCTGCATTACTTCATTCAGCTTCTCATCTTCATTTTCTCCTATTGGTAAGGGTGAGAAGAAGTTGCATTTTTTCCTGCAGCATCATGGGGTTTTAGTGTCAAAGATGGAAGGACGTGATGTCCAATGGGTGATGTTCAAATATGCAAAACTTTACCAGACACATTGGCTTTACTACTAATCCATACATTACATGTAGACTGCTTCTAGTCTTTGGACTCTTAACATCCCCACACAAATCCTTTGATGACACCAGAGTCAGCATTGGGGATGGGAAACAGGCAGTGGCAGACCCTATTGCTGACCAAAGGAGTACCTGGCCAACCTAAACCCAAAAGAGGGAGAGTAGACTACTATCTTTCTCCTAAGCTCATTTCTTACTTTAGAAACCATCTGAGGTACACTACAGGAGGTCTCTTCAAAAGCAAGGAATCTAAGAAGATAGGTCAGCCCAACAATTTTCTGGTCTAGTACATCAAACATTTTACTCATGTGCTGAGACTAGGCCATCATGTCCTGTTCAGTGGAGAGAGAACATACTGAAATAAAGTGCTTACCCCAAGGACCCATGTGTAAGTCATCCTGTCCATGATACAAGTAGCAGCAGCTAATTTTGAACTAGGGAGGTGTTCTCTTTATATTTACAAGCTAATGGCAGCCTTGGCCTAAAAAGACTCTGGAAATAAGTTTAATAACCTGCAGCCCGATCCTGATCCTGTACACAATTTCCATTTACCATTTTCCATACCTTATCCTATGCCCTCATCAAACTAAGAAAAACATAATTAAGTTGCACCTGATACTGGCAATTAGGTCAGAACTAGAAATTTCACAGAAAAACAAAGGAAGGGTAGATAAAACTTGCCACATTTCTGAATTCCCATTATCTAATGTCTTTAATGGGCAGACTAATTTATATAATGTGTTTATTTTCTCATAAGACAAAGATGATACAGATAACTTCAAATTAAACTACTCCTTTTGTCATGTGCAGATCTGCATGTGCAAACACACACACACACACACACACACACACACACACACACACACACACAGAGCAATAGTAAATGATGTGACCTTTACCAGCCTGGGGGAGAATGCACTGAGCAATCACATCTCGGAGCTTTTCCAAAGCAACATTTGAATCCTCAGCTCCATTCTCATGGTCGTGGATATAAACACCGTCCTTTGGCTTGGTGCTTTAAAAGTTTAAAGGAGAGGTAATAACAAAGTAAGACCTCCGCCCCCAGTTCAACTCTGGGCAGATATTAACTCTAAACATAGGCAACAGATTTTTCAGAAAAATAACTTCTGATACTACTGAAATTCCTGATACTATTTAAAGAATTTAGCCTCTCCATCCTATCAAGAGACAGAAAAAGGACAGACCCTGGCTGAGCTTTGAAAACCTAGCATTCAACCATTCTAGCCATGATGAAGAATTGAAGAAATAAGCTCAGTTACCCAAGTAACTTCCTCTTGCGCAGAATGGGGTTGTTCACCGAGTGTAGGGGTTTGAGACTGACTTTCAGATCCTGGATTCTCATGTTGGCCAATTGCTCTGCATGAGCCTGCTGGATTCCTGCAACCACCGCCTGAATGCAAAAAGCCAATCTCAGAAGTGGGAACGAAAAACTTAAAGTACTAAGAAACAAATTTCATTCTTATTCTTATGCTGAAGGTATATAAATTTTGTTAAGACAAGAGTCTCTTCCCCATGAATCATCAGGGTCCAGGGAACATCAGTTCAACAAAAGGTCACACAATAGTTGGCTCTTCTTCCTGGAGGGGGAATAGAACTGCAAGTAAGAAATATTAACAAGGCTTATGCTCACAGCCATTGACAAGGTCAAGTGTGAAGAGAGGCAAATATGTGCATCTGGCATTTACTCACTACATTTTGCCTCCAAAGTGTAGACCAAGCTTGAGGGATACACCCTCATGTACTGACACCATAACTTGGTTGATAAACCAGTTTAAAATGAAAAATAGTTATGGACTCAGGAACTCTTTTTTTTTTTTTCAGAGTCTCATTATGTCACCCTTGGTAGAGTGCCGTAGCGTCACAGCTCACAGCAACCTCCAACTCTTGGGCTTAAGTGATTCTCTTGCCTCAGCCTCTCTCAGCTGGGACTACAGCTATTTTTTTGTTTGTAGTTGTCACTGTTGTTTTTTGCTGGCCCAGGCTGGGTTCGAATACACCAGCCTCTGTGTATGTGGCTGGCACCCTACCCACTGAGCTATGGGCCCTGCCCTAGTATGTGCTTTCACTATGGGTAGACCAAATCAGGAGAAAGCTTCATAGGAATGATATGATCTCATTTTTATATTTTAAAAAAGAACAAACTTGTGTGTGCTGGGAGGGGGAGAGCGCTTTCCTCAGAAGAAAATTACGAGGGATAAATCAAGCTATAGTATTACCTCACCTCAGAGGGGTAAGACTGGCAGGGGAATGAAAGGAAACTTTTGCTTTCTATTGTAATACCTCTATATTGTCTGAATTTTTACAACAAAATTTGACATCTTTCAAAAGTAGTTCTTTGATAAGCATGCAATTAGATCAGTAAGAGTTCAACCTCATTTATGGACCCTGTATATTCATAGCTAGCCCTGGCTACATTCTCTTAGAACTTTACATCTACCTCTTCATCAGTAAGGACTCAACCAAAAAGACAGAGAGCACAAAGTCATGAGCTCAGGCTCCTAGACAGGGCCTGGATTAATACTTTTCAGCATTTATCTACAGGACCATTTTCTATGCTTCCAAAGTTGACCATTCCATATCCTGATTACAATTTCTTCCTTCCTTTTTTTTTTTTTTTTTTTCTGAGACAGAGTCTCACTTTGTCACCCCTTTTAGAGTACCATGGCCTCATAACGCACTGCAACCTCTAACTCTTGGGCTCAAGTGATTCTCTTGTCTTGGCCTCTCGAGTAGCTTGGATTACAGGAAACTGCCACAACACCCAGCTATTTTTAGAGATGGGGTCTTGCTCTAGCTCAGGCTGGTCTCGAACTCATGAGCTCAGGAGATCTGCCCACTTTGGCCTCCCAAAGTGCTGGGGTACAGTTGTGAGCCACCACACCCGGCCCATAATTTCTTTAGAAATAGGAACATACTGTCCAGTACAGTTTCATCTTACAGCCACTCTTTTTCATAAACAAGATTCTGTATGTCCAGATTTAATTTCATTATGTACAGATTTTTAAGTAACTCCAGAAATCACCACTGTGCTATGGGCCCCAAGCCGGTTGGCTGTTTTTTGTTGTTGTTTTTTTTTTTTTAAATCCAAAATGCCTCTATTGGGATGGTTTTCCATTCATTCAAGCAGGGTACTTTCAGTGCTGCTTCCTTCTGAAGGAACAGCCTTCTGTAAGCCTTGCTTTTCCTCCTGTAGGCTGGCAGACGACAGTAGAGCAACCAACACACAAAACTACTGTTTGTGCATGGCTAAACACGGGGTTGATTTTGTAGCATCCTGGGCATTTCATGTCCATGAAGTAGGAGTTGGGGCTCTGCACCAGGCGCTTCTTCTTGTGTTTCCTCTTTTCCTCTTCTGGAGAGGGATGAAGGAGATCCTTTGTAGCAGGGAAAGCTCGCCCCGGGCGGCCCCTGGTGTCTGCGCAGCCGGGCCACCATCTTATCTCCGCTCCTCTCCCGTCTATGCGGGTGGCCTGGGGCCTCTGTGGTCCCTGGAGTTACTGTCCTAAGTATGGAGGGTAAATGAGAACCCTCTGCGATCCTAAATCAGTGTGAGGGGAGCGAGCTGACAGACGAGTGAGATCTCCGCGGCAACCTGCACCAAGAGACTCACAGGCATATTGGCGTGTGGAGGCTGTCACCGACTGCAGTTGGCTGTTTTTTTGTTGTAGTTGTCATTGTTGTTTAGCAGGCCAAGGCCGGGTTCAAACCCGCCAGCTCTGGTATATGTGCCAGTACCCTAATGACTGAGCTATAGGTGCTCAGCCTGCTTATTCTTTCTCATACTTCCACCTCTTCAAAGCTGGTAACACTCAAGTCTATGCCACTGCCTTGACCTTTCAGCCACAGTTTAGTACCATGCTACACATTTCATTCATTTGAATGTTCCTCTGCCACCTTAAACACTATCTAGAACCAAAGAGACCTCATCAAAAATAGCCTCCTTCAATGTCATAGCTAGCCCTGGCTATGTCAGGTGCAGTGGCTCACACCTGTAATCCCAGCACTTGGCAGACTGAGGTGGATGGAGTGCCTGAGCTCATGAGTTCGAGACCAACCTGAGCAAGAGCAAGACCCCATCTCTAAAAATAGTGCCTTGGGAAAAAAAACCCAAAAAAACCAACAAATACCCAGCCTCCTTCTTAATTTGTATTACCAGAAAAGCTACTCACTGTTTCCTGGTATCTAGGCCAGTGGTTCTCAACCTTCCTAATGCAGGGGTGGCGAACAAGTTCGACTACACGCTCGGAGATCACTCCTCAGAGGTCCCTTCTCAGAAGCAGCATAACAAAATCCAAACTTGGCAAAGAGCCACAGTATACAAAATAATGATAAGAGGCAAAGAGCCGAAGGGTTATCTATTTTATTTATTTTTTCAAAAAAAAAAAAAAAACTCTTTGTTTCATTAATTTTCTGCATGATTCTTTTGTTTTCAATTTCATTAATCTCTGATTTAATTTTGGATATTTCTTTTCTTCTGCTGGGTTTAGGCTTAGATTGTTCTTCTTTTTCCAATTCCATAAATGGCTTGTGAGTTTGTTGATGCCTTCTCTTTCTGTTTTTCAAATGTAGGCTTCTAAAGAGATAAATCTTCCTCTCAGGACTGCTTTTGCTGTATCCCATAGGTTTTGGTAACTTGTGTCCTCATTGTTGTTATACTCAAGGAAGTTAATTATTTCCTTTTTTATTTTTCCCGCACCCAACTGTCATTCAGTATAAAGTTATTTAACTTCCATGCCTTTGTGTGAGGTTGAGCATTTTTTTTGGCATTGAGTTCTGCTTTTAGTGCCTTGTGGTCTGAGAAGATGCAAGGTAGAATTTCAATTCTTTTGATTCTGTTGAGGTTTGTTTTGTGTCCTAGGATATGATCAATTTTGGAAAACGTTCCATGGGACAATGAGAAGAGTGTATATTCTTTATCTTTGGGATGGAGTGTTCTATATACGTCTATCATGCACAGTTGTTCTAGGGTCTCATTTAAATCTCTAACATCTTTGTTTGATTTCTGTTTAGAGAATCTGTCCAGCTCTGAGAGAGGGGTATTAAAGGCCCCTGTTACTATGGTGTTAGATGATATCATATTGCTAAAACTAAGCAAAGTCTGTTTCAAGAATCTGGAAGCATTTAAATTGGGTGCATAAATATTTGGAATTTAAATGTCTTCTTGTTGTATTTTTCCCTTGACCAATATGAAGTGACCACCATTGTCTTTTTTGACTTTAGTTGCTTTAAATCCACATGTATGTGAAAATAAGATTGTAACCCCTCTTTTCTTCTGAATTCCGTTTGCCTGAAAAATTGACTTCCAACCTTTAACTCTGAGTTTTAATTTGTCTTTTGACATGAGGTGAGTTTCCTGCAGACAGCAAATAGAAGGCTTCTGTTTTTTAATCCAATCAGCCAATCTATGCCTCTTCAGTGGGAAATTCAAGCTGTTGACATTTATTGAGATAATTGATAAGTGTGGTAGTGTTCTATTCATCTTATCTTGTGAAAGTCCATTGTTTACTTTTGTCTTTTGCATCATTCTGGAAATGAGGTTCTGTCCTTTAATTTTTGGGTGTTTACTTTGCTGAAGGTGCATTGTGATGGTCAGTGTGTAGAACAGGTTGAAATATTTACTGTAAGGCTGGTCTTGTTGTGGCAAATTTTCTCAATGTTTGCACATCAATAAAAGACTTGATTTCTCTGTCAATTTTAAAGCTTAGCTTAGTGGGATATAAAATTCTGGGCTGGAGGTTGTTCTGTTTAAGTAGATTAAAGACAGATGACTATTGTCTTCTGGCCTGAAATGTTTCATTAGAGAAGTCTGCAGTGACCCTGATGGGTTTGCCCCTATAGGTCAGTTGGCACTTATTCCACACAGTTTGCAAAATCTTTACTTTTGTCTTGACTTTAGATAAATTCATCACAATGTGTCTTGGAGAAGCTCTATTTGACTTGAGGTGATATCCCTCTGAAAGGAGTATGTCAGAATCTTTGGTGATATTAGGGAAATTTTCCTTTATAATATTATCTAGAATGGCTTCCATTCCTTTGGGGTATTCCTCTTCCCCTTCTAGGATACCTAGAACTCATATGTTTGAACACTTCATAGAGTCCCATAGTTCTGCCAGTGAATGTTCTGTTTTCTCTCTCTTCTTTTATACCTCTTTAACTATCTGAGTTATCTCAAGAGCTTTATCCTCTACCTCTGAGATTCTTTCTTCTGCATGATCTAATCTATGGTTGATACTTTCTATTGCATCCTAAAGTTCCCTAATTGACTGCTTCAGTTGCTTCAGCTCTGCTATATCCTTTTTATATTCTTTGTATTTTTCATCTCTTATTTGATTCTGTTTTGGGATTTCCTTTTGGCTATTTTCTACTTTCTCAGCAATTTTCTTCATTGTTTTTTGATTTTTTTTCCACTTTCTCAGCAATTTCCTTCATTGTTTTCATCATCTGTATTTTAAATTCCCCTTCTGTCATTTCTAACTTTTTTTTATAGGAGGAGCCCTCTGCTGTAGCTACCTCGTGATCCCTAGATGGGGTTACTCTGAATTGGTATTTTGTATTACTAGGATTTTTCTGCTGATTGTTCTTCATGAGTGCTTTTTTGTATCTGTTTCCTTACCCTAATTATTCTTTCAGTTCTTCTTGCTCCTTAAAGTTTCAATGAGTTCTTTTGGTAGGGGACCAGAAGGATGAGAAAATTGAAGAGCAAGAAGATCTAAAAAAAAATCTAAAAAAGAAAGAAAAAACAGAAAGAAAAGGAGGTGAGTAATAGGAAATATTGACAAAAAAAAAAAAAAAAAAAAAAGAAAGACAGTGTAAGAGAGAAACAGGAGTAATATAGGTGTATAGTAGAGTCCTACAACCCAACCTTTAAGACTCCCAACCTCTGGGGATGCTGGATTGGGTGATTCCCTTGAGGTCAACAGCTCTTTGCCAGCTGGATCAAACACAGTGCCCCACCTCAAACACAGCACCCCACCTCCACCAGATAGAGAAGAAAGCCAAAAATAGTATAAATCGAACCAAAACAAACAAGCAAGAACCTTTATGGGATAACATT
>CAUYPK010071428.1:0-10295 GCA_963574355.1 Loris lydekkerianus | reverse complement strand
TCTTTCATTCTTGAGATACTTTACTAAGAAGAATATGTTCCAGCTCCATCCATGTAAACATGAAAGAGGTAAAGACTCCACCTCTCTTGAAGGCTGCATAATATTCCATGGTGTACATATACCACAATTTATTAATCCATTAGTGGATGAATGGGCACTTGGGCTTTTTCCATGACATAGCAATTATGAATTGGGCTGCAATAAACATTCTGGTACAAATATCTTTGTTATTATGTGATTTTTGGTCTTCTGGGTATACACCTAATAGAGAAGTTATAGGATTGAATGCTGTATCTATTTTTTGACCTCTAAGAGTTCTCTAAACATCTTTCCAAAAGGATTGTATTAATCTGCATTTCCACCAGAAGTGTAGAAGTGTTCCCTTTTCTCCACATCCACACCAACATCTCTGGTCTTGGGATTTTGTGATATGGGCTAATCTTACTGGAGTTAGATAATATTTCAAAGTAGTTTTAATTTGCATTTCTTTGATGATTGAAGATGATGAGCATTTTTTCATATGTTTGTAGGCCGTGTACCTGTCTTCTTCAAAGAAGTTTCTCTTCAAGTCCCTTGCCCAGCCTGCAATGGGATCACTTGTTCTTTTCTTGCTTATACATTTGAGTTCTCTGTGGATTCTGGTTATTAAATATTTGTCGGAGACATAACCTGCAAGTATCTTCTCCCATTCTGAAGGCTGTCGGCTTGCTTTACTTACTGTGTTCTTGGCTGTGCAGAAGCTTTTTAGTTTGATCAGGTCCCAGTAGTGTATTTTTGAAACTATTTTAATTGCCCGGGGGGTCCTTCTCATAAAATATTTGCCAAGACCGATTTCTTCAAGGGTTTTCTGCACTCTCTTCTAGTATTTTTATAATTTCACATCTTAAGTTTAAATCTTTAATCCAGTGAGAGTCTATCTTAGTTAATGGTGAAAGATGTGGGTGCAGTTTCTGTCTTCTACAGATTGCCAGCCAGCTCACCCAGCACCTTTTGTTAAATAGGGAATCTGTTCCCCAATGAATATTTTTAATTGACTTGTCAAGATCAAATAATGGTAAGTAGCTGAATTCATGTCTTGATTCTCTGTTCTGTTCTGTTTTTGTGCCAGTACCATGCTGTTTTCATCACTATTGATTTACAATATAGTCTAAGGTCTCATAGCAAGATTCCTCCTGCTTTGTTTTTATTTCTGAGTAATGTCTTGGCTATTTGAGTTTTTTTTCTGATTCCATATAAAACAAAGCATTATTTTGGGATGAGATTATTAAAGTATGACAATGGAGCTTTAATAGGGATTGCATTAAAATTGTGTATTGCTTTGGGTAATATGGACATTTTAACAATGTTGATTCTTCCCAGCCATGAGCATGGTATGTTTTTCCATTTATTAACATTTTCAGCTATTTATTTTCTTAGAGTTTTATAAATCTCTTTATAGATATCCTTCATGTCCTTTGATAGATAAACTCTCAAATATTTCATCTTCTTTGGCACTACTGTGAATGGAATAGAGTCCTTAACTGTTTTTTCAGCTTGACTATTGTTGGTATATATAAAGGCTTTAAATTTATGAATGTTGACTTTGTAACCTGAGACGCTGCTGTATTCCTTGATCACTTCTAAGAGTTTTGTAGTAGAATCCCTTGTGTTTTCCAGATACACAATTAGATTGTCTGTGAAGAGTGAAAGTTTGATCTCTTCTGACCCTATATGAATACCCTTGATCACTTTTGCTTTCCTAATTGTGATGGCTAAAACTTCCATTACAATGTTAAAAAGAAGTGGAGACAACAGAAAACCTTGCCTGGTTCCAGATCTGAGTGGAAATGATTTCAATTTAAATTGATTCAATACAATATTGGCTGTGGTTTTGCTGTAGATGGCCTCTATCAGTTTAAGAAATGTCCCTCCTATACCAATTTTATTAAGTGTTCTGATCATGAAGGGATGCTAGATATTATCAAGTTTTTCTGCATTAATTGAGAGAATCAAATGGTCTTTGTTTTTTAATTTGTTTATGTGCTGAATTATATTTCTAGATTTACATATACTGAACCAGCCTTGAGACCCTGAGATAAAACCAACTTGGTCATGATGTATAATTGTTTTGATGTTTTGCTGGATTCTGTTTGCTAGGATCTTGTTGAATATTCTTGCATCTATATTCATTAGTGATATTGGTCTATAATTTTCTTTTCTTATTGGGTCTTTTCCTGGTTTGGGGATCAGGGTGATGTTTACTTCATAAAACGTGTTGGGTAGTCTTCCTTCTTTTTCTATATTTTGGAACAGAGTTGAGTAACATAAGTACTAGTTCCTTCTTAAAGGATTGATCGAATTTTGACGTGAAGCCATCTGGTCCCAGGCTTTCCATTTTAGGGAGATTTTGTATGGTTGATGCTATTTCAGAACTTGATATTGCTCTGTCAAACATTTCTACTTGATTCTGGTTAAGTCTTGGAAGGTGACATGCTTTCAAGTATTGGTCAATTTCCTTCAGATTTTCATATTTCTGAGAATAAAGTTTCTTGTAATATTCATTAAGAATTTTTTGAATTTCTGAGGAGTCCATTGTTATTTCCTCTTTGTCATTTCTGATTGATGAAATTAGAGGTTTTACTCTTTTTTTTTCCTGATTAGGTTATCCAAAGGTTTATCAATGTTATTGATCTTTTCAAAAAACCAACTTTTTGATTCATTGATCTGTTGTATAATTCTTCTGTTTTCAATTTCATTTAATTCTGCTCTAATTTTGGTTATTTCTTTTCTTCTACTGGGTTTGGGTTTGGAATGTGCTTCAATTAAGTTGTCAACTTCCTCTCTATCCATTCTCTTGAGGATGGCTTGTGGTGCCATAAATTTCCCTCTTAGGACTGCCTTTGCAGTATCATAGAGGTTCTGATAATTCATGTCTTCATTGTCGTTTTGTCCAAAAATTTGGCAATTTCTTTCTTAATCTCATTTATGACCCAGTTATCATTCAGCATAAGGTTATTTAGCTTCCACATTTTTGTATGACAATGCATATTCCTGTTGTTATTGAGCTCTACTTTTATTCCCTTGTGGTCTGAGAAGATGCAAGGAATAATTTCTATTCCTTTAAATTTACTGAGGTTAGACTTGTGACCTAAGATTTGATTAATTTTAGAGCATGTTCTAAGGACTGATGAGAAATATGTGTATTCACTTTTTGGGGGATGGAATGTTCTATAGATGTCTGCCAAATCCAAATGTTGGATGGTTAGGTTTAAATCTAAAATTTCATTGCTCAGCTTCCTATTGGAGGATCGATCCAACACTACCAAAGGATTGTTGAAATCTCCGACTATTATGAAACTAGAGGAAATGAAGTTGCTCATGTCTGTTAGAGCTTCTCTTATAAATTGAGGTGCATTCTACTTGGTTGCATAAATATTCATAATTGAAATCTCCTCATATTGAGTATTACCCTTAACAAACATGAAGTGACCATTCTTATCCTTCCTTACTTTTGTTAGTTTAAAGCCTATTCTATCTACAAATAGAATTGCAACACCTGCTTTTTTCTGATTATCATTTGCCTGAAATATGGACAACCATCCTTTCACCCTGGTCTATATTTATCTTTTAAGGTAAGATGTGATTCTTATATACAGCAGATATCTGGCCTGAGTTTTTGTATTCAGTCAGCCAACCTGTGCCTCTTTAGAGGACAGTTTAACCGTTCACATTAATGCACAATATTATAAGTCTGGTAAAATTTGGGGTATCGAGTTTTTCATAAGTGCAGTGGCATTTTTAATCCTTTTACCACTGTGGAATTTGGAGTTTGATCAAAAGTTTCTAAGTGAGTTTACTTTTGTGGTAGAGGATTGGTTTGTTCATTATGAAGGATAGGTCTGAGAATATCCTGAAGAGGTGGTTTGGTTATGTCAAATTTCTTCAACATGAGAATGTCATTAAAGTATTTAATTTCTCCATAATAAATGACACTCAGTTTAACTGGATACAGGATCCAGGGTTAAAAGTAATTTTGTTTTATGAGATTAAAACTTGATCACCACCCTCTTCTTGCTTGAAAATTTTCACCAGAGAGATCTGCAGTCATTCTAATATTCTTCCCTTTGTAGGTTATGGTTTTCCTACATCTGGCTGTTTTCAAAATTTTCTCCTTCATATTAACTTTAGTAAAGTTAATTATGATGTGTCGGGGTATGTCTTATTTGGGTTGAGTCATGTTGGGATTATGAAACTGTCTGCTATCTGAATTTCAGAATCGCTTGGTATGTCTGGAAAATTCTTTTTCATAGTTTCATGGAGAATGGCCTCTGTGCCTTGCCAAGCCACTTCATCACTTTCAGGGGAATCCAATAAGGTGGATATTAGCCTTCTTTGAATTATGCCAGAACTCTTTGAGAGAATAATCCATTTTTGCTCTCCATTTCTCTTCCACTTTGAGAGTTTAGGACTGTTCAAAGCTATGTCTTCAAAGTCAGAAATTCTTTCCTCTGATTGCTCCACTTGGTTTCTTAGGGATTCTACCATATTTTTCAGATCTTTGAGGGCTGCAAATTCTTGCTTCACTGTGTCAAAATCTTTGGTGATTTTGTCTTTAAATTCATTGAATTCTTGAGACAAATTTGAATTGCTCCTCGAATTTCTATTAATCTTGTTTGCAATCCAAATTCTGAATTTGATTTCTGACATCTCGGCCAGCTGTTTATGAATGAGATCTTCAGTTACATGTCCCATATCTTTCATGTCGGGGTTGATCTACTTTGGTTATTTGTGTTACCCAAGTTTTTTCGCTGATTCCACCCTATGATTATTTTGCACTATTTGACTTCCTTTGGAGCTTTACCGAGGACCTGTACAGTGATACGGCTTGAGAGACTGGGGACCTGTTTGTTGTACTGGGGCTAAGTGGCTCTGTCTTGTTTTCAGCTGGTTTCTGTCCAACCCTAGTGAAACAGTTACTCTGGGTTGAAGTCTCAGCTGTGAAGAAATACCAGCAATTAAGTCATTCTGCCCCCCACAGTTAACAATTTGAAAAAGAAAATCAAACCTTCCTACAACCACACATCCAGGGCACCACTTAGATAGTTCTCAGGTGATTGGCTCAGTTCAAAAGGTCCAAATCAATTGTCTCAGTCAGCACCTATTTCAGGTGGGTGAGTTTAAAAGGTCTCTGGCAACTAGATCTCAGGGGTCTGCTGGCAACTCAAATATGACTTGTTCCCGTGCTCTGTGAGGTCAGAGAACCACCCAGCAAATAGATTAGTCTGGGAAGGATGATGCCTCCTTTCCCACCTTGCACCTCTGTCACACCCAGTCACTGATGGTCCTGCTGGACTGTGACCCAGTTGCCTCCAATGAGCAGATACTCCAGGGGGTTGCACCTGCCGGAAACACAAGGAGATCTATGTCTGCTCAGCCAGGCTGCTGCTCTCTGCCACTATCCAGCAGGGGCAGGTAAGGCCTGACAACCTTGGGAGGTTGGGGCTTTTCACTCACTTCCAGCCCCACCCCTGATTGATGTTACTGACAGAACAGAACAACTTTGCAGGAATTTGTTTCTGTCCCTGCTAAATTCTCCTGCAGAAGATAAGCTGTTTTGAGTTCCTAGAACCTATGCCTTAGGCCCTGCCTGTGCTGCTGTATGGTCTCAGCTGTAGTTTGTATTCTCAGCATGGTTACCTGTCAGTTCCAGCCTCTGCTTGCCCTCCTTTGTTTAGGCTGATGATCCCCTCGGGGCTGGGTCTGTCTTAGGCTCAGTAAAGTGGTCCTCTGGGTCAGCCCTACCCTAAGAATGTCCTGGCTCTTCACGTTCATTTTCTAGTCCCCACGCTGCACCCAGGCTGATACCACCTCAGGCATACCCTTTACTCAGGGAGCCTGCATTTCCATTCCATATATGTTCCACTGGTGGTTGCCACCTGAGAAGATGCCCGGCACCCTCTGTTTACCCAGATAGACATGGGGTGTGACTCCGGAACATCCAGGGGTGAGCCCTATTTTTGCCAAAAAAAGGCTGGTTCTCTGCACCTTGGGACACCACAACTCCGGCATGGTTCTCTCTCAGCCGACTTTCCTGTCCTCACTCTCACGCCACAGAATCAGCACTGACCAGCTGCAGTCCAGTCCCTGTCCACACCCTTTGAGAAATCACCCAAGAATCTGGTCTCCTGGAAGACAGGCCTCCAGACCTCAGAGTGAGAGTGGAGGGGAGTGCTGGGAGCTCAGAATTGCAGGTAGAGAATATATACAATTTTACACAGTTTTAAAATTGGAGAGTGCCATGACACCCAAATAGGGGAAGTAGGTCCAGTTTTTAGAGGGTATCTCCCATGGAGTATAATGGGAGGACTTTTTGAACTCTGCTCATTTGTTTATGGGGTACTCTGAGCAGTTCTCATGGGAGAGGGGACTCACTTCCGCTTGGTGATGAATTTTGTACCTTTTGCTTTTATCCTTGGGGTTGCAGCTGGCCTCAGCAGGGTTGATGTGCATTCTTCAACCTTCTCTCTTGGCACTGCTCTAATATTCCAGGTTACTTGCTAAATTTCTGTCCTTTAACTATCCTTCTCAATGGGAGCCTCTGTGGAAAGCTGGCTTCAGTCAACCATCTTGTGTCCGCTGAGTTCGGTCCTATCACTTGACTTTAAACTGAGAAAACCTTCAGTACCTTCCCTTAACACCTCAAACAATGACAAAGTAGTAACAAGATTTTTTTCCTACATGAGGATTAAGATTAGGATGTTTTTAAAACCTTTTCTAACATGGGTAAAAACTCAAGTACATGCAGTATTTCTAAAGAGTAAGACTGTTTGAGATTTTTCTCTTTGTATTTTAGCAATCACTTTTTTAAATCTTATAGTAACTTACTATACAAAATTTACAGTTTATGAATTTTTTTCCCTAGGCAAAAACATTATTAAAGTGATGCAATGTATTATACATAACCAGCTATCAAAATCAAGAGTGGATGAGATGGAGGGAAATCTAAAACTTCCAATTTAAATACTTATGACTACAACTACTAGGACAGCTTCAAATCCCTAACAGTACTGTTAACACCAAATGAAAGAGAAAGTGAGTTAGGAGCACATTTTATGTGTACTGGCAATGGAAAATAAGGTGTACTCAGCAAAATAATTTAAGAAGGCCCATTATTCTGGGCCAAATTTGAGGACCATGACCAAGAGCCACACCCATGAAAACTTGAGCAAGTAGCTGGCTGGTGGTACGGTTACAGTTTAGTTTTATACATTTTAGAGATACAGGAATGACAGGTGAGGTCATTAATCAATACATAGAAAACACACATTGGTTTGGCCCCAAAATGTGGGACATCTGGAAGCAGTGGGTACTTACAGGTGATAGATGAGTTTAAAGAGTCTTTAGCTGACAGTTGACTGCATGAGTGAGGCTTTAGCTAAAAGACTAAGAGTCAGTGAGAAGAAATGTTTAAGATGAAGGGTCTGTTAATTAGAGACAAAGTACTAGACAGATGTCAAGTGGTTTGCTGTGTATGTTGAGGACCTACAGGTAGGTCTTTCATAACATTAGGCCTGTTAGTGAGTCACAGAAGATGTGTCTAAGAAGGGTAGGGGGCATGATGAAACTTGGTTGATCTCCTTTCTCAAGGCTGGCAACTCAGTTTTAAGGATTGTCTTGGCCAAGAGGGAATCCAGTCAGTCAGCTGCTAGGGGAAACCTTAAAATATAATTTTGCATGCCTTACATTCTGAAGGCTGTTCTGAGCCACTTTTTTTTTTTTTTTTTTTCAAAATATAAACCCAAACTGGGAAATGGGAGAAAATTTAAATCCATGTCTGAAATGGAGACTGGGGAAAATAGTATGATAAGTTTCTTTTTTTCTTTCTTTTTTCTGTTTTTTTTTTTTTTCTTTTTATTAAATCATAGCTGTGTACATTAATGTGATCATGGGGCACCATACACTAGTTTCATACACTGTTTGACACATTTTCATCACTCTGGTTAACATAACCTTCCTGGCATTTTCTTAGTTATTGTGCTAAGACATTTACATTCCACATTTACTTTCACATATACCCTTGTAAGATGCACCGCAGGTGTAGTCCCACCAATGAAAGCGGATGCATGTAGGTTTGGGTTTCCAGTTCACATACTGGAAGGGTCAAGAAAAAATTTCACCTCCACCCTATTCTGTTTGGCTAAAATGAGCTGACAATAGGCAGATTAATAAGAGAAAAAGTATATGTTTTTTTTTTTTTTCTTTTTTTATTGTTGGGAATTCATTGAGGGTATAAGAAATCAGGTTACACTGATTGCATTTGTTAGGTAAAGTCCCTCTTACAATTGTATCTTGCCCCGCAAAAATGTGTCACACACTAAGACCCCATTCCCTCCCTCCTTCCCTCTCTGTTCTCTTCCTTTCCCTTATTCTCCCTCCTTCTTTCTCTCTCTGCTCTCACCTGTCCCCAACCCCACCGTTTCATTAATTATCATTAATTTTCCTCATATCAAAATTGAATACACAGAATTCATGCTTCTCCATTCTTGTGAAACTTTACTAAGAATAATGTGTTCCACTTTTATCCAGATTAATACAAAGGCTGTAAAGTCTCCATTTTTTTTAATGGCTGAATAGTATTCCAAGGTGTACATACACCACAGCTTGTTAATCCATTCCTGGGTTAGTGAGCATTTAGACTGTTTCCATTTTTTTTTTTTTAGAAAGAACATTTATTGAACATAGACCAGGCCTGAGAGCCCAACTTGATCCTAAGTGGAGTTCCCACAAAGGCAGGATCAATTTCTTTTTCTTTTTCTTTTTCTTTTTCTTTGTTTTTTTTTTTTTTTTTTTTTTTTTAAGTTTTTGCTGTGGCTGGGTTTTAACCAAACAATTATGGCATATGGAGCCGGCGCCCTACTCCTTTGAGCCACAGGCGCCACCCTGTTTCCATATTTTGGTGAATGTAAATGGAGCTGCAATAAACAGTCTAGTGCAAGCGTTCTTATGATACAAGGGTTTTTTCCTTCTGGGTAGATGTCCAGTAATTTGCAGCATCAAATGGAAGGTCTAACTTGAGTTTATTGAAGTTTCTCCATATTTCCTTTCAAAAAGGGTGTACTAGTTTGCAGTCCCACCAACAGTGTAAAAGTATTTCTTTCTCTCCTCATACCAGCCAACATCTGCAGTTTTGAGATTTTGTAATGTGGGCCATTTTTGCTAGGGTTAGGTGGTATCTCAGGGTGGTTTTGATTTGCATTTCTCTAATAATTAGGGATGATGAGCATTTTTTCATATGTTTGTTAGCCATTCGTCCATTTTCTTTAGAGAAGGTTCTATATGAATAGAATGTCTCTTGCCTATTAATATAAGAAATTGTTGGCTTTTTTCATGTGGATTAATTTGAGGTCTCTGTAGATACTAGTTATCAAGCTTTTGTCTGATTCAAAATATGCAAATATTCTTTCCCATTGTGCAGGTTGTCTATTTGCTTTGGTTGTTGTCTTTTTGGCTGTACAGAAGCTTTTCAGTTTAATTAATTCTTATTTGTTTATTTTTGTTATTGTTGCAATTACCACAGCAGTTTTCCTCATAAAGTCTTTCTTCAGGCCGATATCTTTCAGTGTTTTTATTATGCTTTCTTAGAGAAATTTTGTTGTTTCATTTCTTAAATTTAAGTCCTTTATCCATCTTGAATCAATTTTTGTGACTGGAGAAAGGTGTGGGTCCAGTTTCAGTCCTTTACATGTGGATATCCAGTTTTCCCTGCACCATTTATTGAATAGGGAGTCTTTTCCCAAATGTATGTCCTTGTTTGGTTTATCAAAGATTAGGTGGTTGTAAGATGTTAGTTTCATTTCCTGGTTTTCTATTCAATTCCAAATGTCTAATGTCTCTATTTTTGTGCCAGGACCATACTGTCTTTACCTCTATGGCTTTGTAGTATAGCCCAGAATCTGGTATACTGATGCCCCTGGCTTTGTTTTTATTACTAAGAATTGCCTTAGCTATACGGGTTTTTTCTGGTTCCATACAAAATGCAGAATCATTTTTTCCAAGTCTTGAAAGTACGGTGTTGGTATTTTAATAGGGATGGCGTTAAATTGGTAGATGGTTTTGGGAAGTATAGACATCTTAACAAATGTTGATTCTTTCCAGCCAGGAGCATGGTATGTTCTTCCATTTGTTAATATCCTCTGCTATTTCCTTTCTTAGGTTTTCATAATTTTCTTTATAGAGTTCCCTCACCTCTTTTGTTAGATATATTGCTAGGTATTTTATTTTCTTTGAAGCTATGGTGAAGGGAGTTGTGTCCTTAA
>CAUYPK010071426.1:0-45663 GCA_963574355.1 Loris lydekkerianus | reverse complement strand
AGATCTCTCCTCAGAGGTCCCTCCTCAGAAGCAGCATAACAAAATCCAAACTTGGCAAAGAGCCACAGTATACAAAATAATGATAAGAGGCAAAGAGCCGCATTCATTTTGGCCGGGAGCCGCGTGTTCGCCACCCCTGACATATACTGTTAACTGGTATACAAAGTATATGATTAACTCTAAATTAAACTTAAGCTATTTTTCTGAGATGTTTATGGCCTTAAGCATATCTAGTTTTATTCTAGCTTCACTATGTATTATCTAAGTACACTGGGGAAAATAATTTAAACTGAGTCTTCGTTTTTTCTTTTGTAAAGGAAGGGATAAAATGATTTCTGCCTCATAGAGTTACTGTGAAAATCAAACAAATGATGTAGATGAAAGAGCTGTGTGGATGATGAAGTGCCGTGGATACGGCAGACAGGATCGTTCCCGTCTGACCCCTCATGAGATACAAAACGATGGCGTAAACTAGAACGTGGAAGCAGCTTGTGAGGCCATCGCCCGTTTCCTCACGTTCACACGTACCTGGCCTCCCTCTTTGCTTCTCCTTCCCCATTTCTTCCCTACCACTCCTCCCCTCCCTTCCCTTCCTTTCCTCCCATTATTTTTGGAGCTGCTCGGTGCCACGTCCGCGCTATATATTGCAAATAATCAAATGCAATTTTTTCCCTCAAGGGATCTCTTTGTTATGGGAAACACACTCACAAAAAGTAACAAATTATAAATCCAGCAATAAATACACGAACTAGATAGGGAGACTCAGCTGTGCAATTACTGTATCAGATTCTTTAGGACTATGTCTTCATCTACTTTTCTTCTCTTTTTATTAGAAAATGTTAAAACACAAGAAACAAAAGTTGAGTCTTAAACATGGAATCGTAAGCGTGTTGGCAGTGCATTGACTACATACGTACAGTGATGAATGTTTAATAAAGTATGAAAATATAATAATTATCAGATCAATTGAGATAATTATAGTTGGGCAGCTTATATGGAGAAGGACTGAAAAAGGAATTCTGGAAAATGTTTCAAATGAGCCTTTAATCTCTCTCTCTCTCTCTTTTTTTTTTTTTTGCATCCTATTCTTACAGTTATTATTTTTGGGTTATTTGTGGTAATTGGGTCATCTTATAACCTTTTCCCCCTTCTTAGCTGCGTCATCACTGGGGGCCTTTCTGTGCACCTGAGTCTTTTCATCCCCCCATCTGTCTGAGGGCTCCGTTCACCTCCTGCTGTTTCTCTTTCCAGTCAACTTCTAGCTCAGCTTTGCTCCCACCCACTTCTTGCTTTTATGCTCCAATGGACAGGGAGCTCAAAATGGCATCAGACTGATCTCCCTTTACTTGAAGGATCACAACACTATTTCTGCAAAATAAGGCAAGTTTCTAAGTTGATTCTGCTTCCTTGTCTTTCGGTCTGCTACTTAAATGCCATTTTTAAAAGAATTCAAATTGCTTAATTTGACTTGAGTGACTTTCCTTTTGTAAAACTTGAAGAGTTGTTTCTAGTTCTTCTGAGACTGGATGTTGTGTCATATTGTATTATTCACACAAGCTTATTGTAAATAAGGTTTGCAAGATGAATTTCTAAAATAAATACTACCATCAACAGCAAAAATATTTGTAGGAAAAGGTGGTCAGAACTATACCCCAAATTTTAAAAGCATACCTTTCTTTATAATGTTCTGAATTTAACAGAATCAGTTTATTGATAATGAGGTGTGACTGTTATTGACTGAATTCTATGGAGAGGGAGAAAAAAAAAAAAGCATCAGATAACCAAAGAAGATTATTGTAGCCGTGGAGATATATAGAATGTAGTGAAAGCTTCAGTGTAATCGAGCTCTAGGTGTCATGCACTATTTATGTGCTTTATATGTACCCAGCCTCTGAGGTAGGTATCTTCATTATCCACATCTGATAGGTGACAAAACTGACTGTAGATTATGATTAAGATGACCAAAATGAGCTACCTAGTGAGAGGATGCTCCAGGGTTTGAGCTGAGGTGCTCACATTTCCAAAGCCCTCTCATTTAATTAATGTCCACTTGGTAACAATATTAAGGCCTCCCTCTATGTTAAGTATATTTTACATAGAACCTAATACAGGAGCTCATTCAGAAGCAACTAATGTCTCATGGCTGAAATATGTATTTTCATATGAATACTTGAAAATGACAGACTAATGTCCAACATCCCTGGCTCGTCTGACTATAACCTGGTTCTCTCAGGAGGCTATATAACATCTTTGTGCCTCAGTTTTCATGGGTGTATAATGAAGGAAATAACAGGCTGTCTTATTAATTGTGTGAATTTCATAAGGTGTGAATGCAGTGGGCACACAGTGAGTGTCCAATAAATAGCAGCTATTGTTTTTTTTGGGGGGGAGAGAGTACCATGCACTGGTTTATATAGGATTTGAGATATTTTCATCACACTGCTTAACATAGCCTTTCTGGCTTTTTCTTAGTTATTGTGTTAAAACATTTATATTCTACATTTAGTAATTTTCACATGTACTCTTGTAAGATGCACCGTAGGTGTGATCCCACGAATTACCCTCCTTCTGCCCATCCTCCCCCCTCTCCTCCCCTCCCTTTCTCCTTTCCCAATATTCTTGGGCTATAATTGGGTTAAAGCTTTCATGTGAAAGCTATAAATCGGTTTCATAGTAGGGCTGAGTACATTGGATACTTTTTCTTACATTCTTGAGATACTTTACTAAGAAGAATATGTTCCAGCTCCATCCATGTAAACATGAAAGAGATAAAGTCTCCATCTTTCTTTAAGGCTGCATAATATTCCATGGGGTACATATACCACAATTTATTAATCTATTCATGGGTCGATGGGCACTTGGGCTTCTTCCATGACTTAGCAATTATGAATTGGGCTGCAATAAACATTCTGGTACAAATATCTTTGTTATACTGTGATTTTTGGTCTTCTGGGTATATACCTAGTAGAGGAATTATAGGATTGAATGGCAGGTCTATTTTTAGAATTCTAACTGTTCTCCAAACATCTTTTTGAAAGGAATGTATTAGTTTGCATTCCCACCAGCAGTGCAGAAGTGTTCCCTTTTCTCCACATCCACGCCAACATCTCTGGTATTGGGATTTTGTGATATAGGCTAATCTTACTGGAGTAAGATGATATCTCAAGGTAGTTTTGATTTGCATTTCTCTGATGATTAAGGATGATGAGCATTTTTTCATATTAAGGATGATGAGCATTTTTCACAGCCGTGCGCCTGTGGTAGCTATTATTTTTAGTGTTTTTCATGGCAAAAACTGGTCCATTTTAAATGGCAGTCTATTTAAAATTCATGTTTCTATTTTAAAATTCCAATGTCCTTTAGTTGTTTGCAAGGAAGATACTGAGTACAAGAAGACCGAGGTCTTTCAAGAACAGTTCTTCCTAAGAACATCTGTTTCCAAGTTAGCAGATGTGGAAGTTTAGGTTCCCATTTCACCTCCTTTTGTCATATATGTGCTGCTCATGGCATTCTCTCATAGAACATTTTAACTACATCTTCTCTTTCCTTTTTCCTTTTTTTTTTTTTTTTTTTTAACTGACACTTCTATCTTTTCTTATGGACATTCTGGTCACAAGACGAAATATTTTGTTCCATGAATCTAATGAGATGAGTAGAAAAATCACAAAATTACATTGAATTGTAAACACAAGGAATTTGTTACCTAACTTATCTTCATACCTTAGCAAAACTAACAATTATGGCATGCAATTGACCCTCCAGGTTAGTGGGAAAAGGCAGAAACTCAGCATTAAATATTTATCCCAATGGCACAGACTCAGAAAATTCACTATAAACTTAGTTCAATAAGAACATTAGGTAATCCTAGTATATGATTGTCGTTGCAGCATACCACATTTATTCAATACAAATTACATTCTGTTTTCAAGTAGAGAAGATCGATGTGTTCTACTTCCAAAATTTTTATTTGGAAAGTAATGTATAGCAAAACAAACTTCATTTTGCCAGTATTTTCTCTTACCAAAAAAAGAAAACAATTTGTTCTTTTACAGGCAATAAAACCCATGTGTTTATAATTAATTCATGGACAATTCCTGAAAAAGTTGTTTGTGGAACAGACTACCTGATGGTCAAGAATCCTTCTGGCTTTTTAGAAGCTTTCTTCTTACAGAGGAAGTCATACTTTTCTAAGGATAAACAAATCTAATTCCCCAAAGATTTAAAGCCAGTTCAAAAAGGTCGGATGAGTTCTAATCTCGGCAAAATCATATTTTCCAGATGCAGTTGTACAAATGTTTTTGTTTTTGAGTCAGAGTCTCACTCTGTTGCCCAAGCTAGAGTGCCATGGCAGCAGCCTAGCTCATAGCAACCTCAAACTCCTGGTTCAAGCAATCCTCAGCCTCCTTAATACTGGGATTACAGGCATCTGCCACAATGCC
Source organism: Loris lydekkerianus (assembly GCA_963574355.1). Lineage (NCBI taxonomy): Eukaryota > Metazoa > Chordata > Mammalia > Primates > Lorisidae > Loris > Loris lydekkerianus. The sequence goes on along the minus strand of CAUYPK010071426.1, from coordinate 41,224 downwards.
TATGTTTTTAGTACCGATAGGATCTCGTTCTTGGTCAAGCTTGTCTTCCCAGAGTGCTAGGATTATAGGTGTGAGCCACCACTGCTGGCCTAATTTTACAAATTTAGGTGTTGCTTTTTGTTCTTGTTTTTTGGTAAATAGAAATCCCCCAGTCCATCAACATCTAAATAAGCAAATCTTAATACACAATTTAAATATCTAGTTTTAATTGTATAACATTATCTCTAATGTAAAAAGTCCTAAGCATTGAGTTATCTCAGTTATCTGTTTGGAAAACATAAGTTAGAAAACACACAAAATACAGATTTATCTTGTATTTTAAAAATTGCTTATTTAAATTTTCCTAAATTCTCTGGTAGTACAAAATTCTGGTGACCATAGTGAAAAAGATGACCCTTTTTCTAAGATGAGTTCGTGAACTTAATGGTCAGACCTTTGAATGACAACAGCTCTGATGGCCCTTCCAAAAAAAGTTTCAAAATTGCTGTGAAGGGTGACTATGTAGGCACCAGCACTGGTACGTAGCTTCCGAAGGGGAGTACTTTAAAAGTGATCATAATGATATTCAACCATGAGGTATGTAGCACTTTCTCTAGAATGAGTTGACAAACTTAACTGTCTGGACACATAGGTTAGAATATCATTTCCATGTTGCCTTAATATTATGGTGATTATTTTTTTTACTTCTTTACTCTAGGACATTTAGTTGTTTTAAAATATTACTCATTGAGTTGCTCTCATAAATCAGGAATTAAAAGATGAAGGGCACAGCCCATGAAAAAAAAGGCCTTCAATATAGCACAGAGAAATTAGTAGAGTAATTTCTACAAAGAGGCTGAATGAATGATGCCTTCAGAGCACAGTGGCCCTTGCCTAGGTCTGACCTATTGGGAAAGCGGGGATCAAAAAAGTCTTTAAAGTAGAGATTTAGTAATACATGAATTAAGATTTACTAGCATACCTGAGCTTGTAGGGTCAGGAATTCTACCTGTTCATTTACTTCTACAAATATCTAACACAGTGTTGGGTTCACAATAGGCACTACATAAACATTAATAAAATTATACTGGATCTATGACACAAATGTATATAAAGTTGCAAATATTGACAGATAGATATATTAGATATATAGATCAATAAAGATATCCAGCATAAGAGCAACTTCAGCGAGAAAAGGGGGGAAATGGCTCCAATTGGGGACTTTATAAATAATAAAGAGTAGGCACTGGAAATAGAAAAGGGAGGAAGAATAAAAGTGCTTTTGCCATTACGAAGGTGGCTGAAAGAGTAGGACTTCTTTAAAACATACATGAAATTCAGTATTTTGAGACTTAGAAGTAGATATAGAAAGTAAGTGAAGAGTGCATGTGGGAATACTTAAGGGAAGAGTCATATCTTGATGTGCTCACATTCCTAGTAATAATGGTTTTATGAGCTTAAAACCAACATTCAATTATTAATTGTCAATAGATTAGAAATATTATTAGGAATAGGGTGCACAGTACGGACAAAGGGAGACAGGAATAGGGGATTGATTTGAATGCAACTTCCTGGCTTTGAGCACAAAGTGCGAGACTTTGTCACTTAAAACGAAGCCTTGTGTGCTGAATATCCCCAGATCCCCCCCATTTGCCACGTAGCCGCAGGCTGGAGGCTTTGAGGCTGTTTTCTGCCAGGGCAGGGCTGTGTGCTCCAGGAGAGTGCTTTTTGGGAGTAAAGAATGTGGAATCTTTAAACCCTGTTCAACCCAAGAAGATTTGCTTTAGAGCAGATAAGGATATGAAATATCTCTTTTCTTCTGTCACCTTAGTTTGGCTAGAGGAGTCTGTCTGTCTGGACACAAGGCTGTCAGAATACGACAACATCACATCTGTGATGTGTGACTGAGAGTCAGCGAGGGTTTTTTCCTTGAGTCAGCCCCTAATTGTCTACCTTGTTAAGACTCTGTGTTTGTATTAAGACCATAAATAACTTAAAACAATAAAAAGTAGCAAGTAAATCTATACAATTAACGCTATTAGTTGTAGAATTAGTCTAGTTTATAGAAATGCAAGCACAGCAAGAACCATGATGGGATTGTTTGCTTTGCCTTCATGAGATTTGTGATTGTAACACTGATGTATGAACTAAATAGAGCCTGATACTCACAGGAGCATACTGGAAGCCCCCCCAAAGAAGGGTGTGCCACCTCCCGAATCCCTGCTGCTCTTCAAACTATCTCTTTGTCTTTGTCTGTTTACTCTCTATAATTTTCATAATAATTTTCCATCAGTTTCTTGCCTCACCGGGCAACAAGGAAGTAGAGTCACAGTGTGTCCGGCCTGGTTTCCTGAGAAGTGATGCAAAACCGTGGTGAGAACCAGAAGATCTTTAAAAAAAGTAAATGGAAAGGAAAAAAGGCTAGAGTGAGGAAGAACTAGAAAGAAGGTATAGTACTAGTGTAGACAAATGATGACGTGTGTGTGAACGCAGACAGTCACGGTCAAGGGCCAGAAAAGAAGCCATGGTCTGCAGGAAATTCTTATGGGTGGGATCAACAGGACCTGGTGCTTGATTAGCTATAATAACTTGGGGCGAATGGGTCTCATGTAACTCCCAGGTTTTTCCTTAAAGCAATTGGTTGGCGTTATTAACTGATATTGAGAGAAAGTGATATGTTAGGTTTGAAAAAAATGTTTTATATTTTATATTAGTTGAATGTGAAACAAGTGCCAGTTAAAGAATTTTTTAATTAACACTTAGCTATATTGATTTTAAAAATAGAGTTAAAATTATAAATCCAAGTTGGAGACAAAAACTGGGAGTCATGGAAATGTCTGTGGGTCACGGGGCACCCTGGAGAAAGTTGAGTTTGCCTAAGGTGAAAAGAGACAAAAAAGAAAAAAGGATGGAAGAGAAGTCCTGCACAGTATGAGCCTCTGAGAACAGTGGTTCTCAGCCTTTCCAATGCCTCCTAATGCTGCAACCCTTTAATACAGTTCCTCATGTTGTGGAGACCCCCAGCCATGAAATTATTATTGTTCCTCCTTCATAACTGTCATTGTGCTAGTTATGAATTGTAATGTAAATATCTGATATGCAGGATGTATTTTCATTGTTACAAAAGAGTGGTGACCCACAGATTGAGAACCGCTGCTCTAAGAGGCTACAAAAGACAATGAACCAACGAATTAAATGGTAAAGTAACAACTATAAGGATGAACACTCGGCGGCTGCAGAGAGATTGAATCCTGGGCAATACTGTCGTGTCTGAGCAGAGAAAGAACAATCAGGAATGACAATGACCACGGTAAGGAGGAAAAAAGTGAGGATTGGGCTATGCCAGCGAGGACGTCACAGGTGTCTGTAGGAAGATCAATTTCAGCAGAAAAGACGAGAAGTAGAGGCTAACAACTACACGGCAACTGAAGAAGTAAATAGAGAATGAACAGTGACTTTTTGTATAATCTTCACAGTAAAGGAAAAGTTAAATGCTTGACAAATTGTTCAATACAACATTAGTATAATGCTGATGGTAATTTTCTTCTCCCTAATAATATATATATATAAAATAATCCCATGGATATGCACACTTTCATAATTATTCTCCCAATAAAAGCATGGCAAAAAATGTTTTCATAAATGTGTCGGAGGCTATTGTTTGTGGCACATTCATAAAAATTATATAAAACCAAGCAAATGCAGACCAAACAAATAAAACCTTACATTCTAAAGCTAGTAATATAATACATAATATGTAATGGAAAGTTAGAGAAATTATATAAATCTGTACTGCTTAGCCAAAAACTCTCACACAATATACTTGTTTCTAATTCATTTTATGTCTCAGAATTCCTGACCCCAGAACCTCAGTTATGCTGGTAAATCCTTAATTCATGTATTACTCACGTCTTCTCAGAAGACTTTTTTGATCTCTGCTCCCCCGACAGGGCAGACTTAGGCCACATCGCTGTGTTCTCAATGCGTCATTCATTCAGCCTCTTTGTGGAAATTATGTTCTACTAATCTCTCTTATTCATAATAAATGAATACAAAATTCTGGAGAGCACTCTAGAACTCTCTGAGCTATGTATATGGTATTATATCTCGATTTTAGTTTTTGATTATGCATTCATGTTTTCTATTTGGCTTTCATTTTACTTTTAAAGATTCTAATTTAAAATATACATAAATATAATTGCAACTTTATTTTCTTTGAACTTTATCAGTTATTTATTAGAAATAAGCACTGTAGTATGTATAGGCAAGCACAAGTAGGAATTAAGGCTGTTGTTCTTGGTGAGTATATACTGTAATAAAAAAAAGGTCAGATCTTATATTTATATTCTGGATTCATTAAAATTTTATTTAATAAGATTTGATCAGTGACTACTGTATGTTAGACACTGTGCTAGACATTATAGATTTTTAAAGGCTGACATAAGAAAGCTGTATTACAAATAAAGAACCAATGCTGCTTACTTTTATCTACAATAATAAAAAAATCAATTTATAGATTCATCAGTTGCGCTTTGTGAACACATACATTGTGACACACTTACTTTTAATTAAGGTCTTCTACCCAGATCAAAGGTGCTAATGTAGCTTCCTCATGTGAAATGTGAGACTTGTGAAATACTAACCAATTGCCTTCATCCAACTCCTATAATTAAAAGAGGATTTTTTATTTGAGCAAACAATGAAATTTGGTAATGGGAGTGTAAAAACAAACGCAGTAGACTTTAGTAATGATAAAATCATTAGTTACATGTGAAAGGTGGCAAAACATATCACCCCAAAGTGTGACACTTGGTTACAAGAATAATTTTGAGCTAAAGGCACTTGAAAAATGGCAGATTCAAAATGGACCCTCTGTCCTGCCTGTATCTGGAGAAAAGAAACACTCATCACCAAAGACAGGAGACAACTCTGTGTGAAAGACGTCTCACTGTTTCAGGAGGAAGCTCTCTGTACTGTCTTGTTCTCAGAGAAGGGGAATTGAGGCAAAGAAAAAAATCTCTACACACAAATCTTACAAAAACAGCTCTCAACCTCCTTTATCCTCTCCTTTATTTTAGTTACTTTGCCACTCTTTGCTTAATCTACTATATAAGCATTGAGGTTTTGTCCCTTCTTTGGGGTTTTCATTTTCCTTTTGGCTCCAGGTAAGGTTAAAAATCTGCGTGGATATCTACTGTCCATCTATTTTAGTTAATTTAGTACTCAGGCCCAGTTGGATACCCTAAGAGCACAGAGGTAAAGTTCTGCCTCCCCTACAGAGTCAAAACTTTAAAAAAAGTAGAAACAAATCTTTTGCTATTATATATGGAAAATATATTTGTATATTACATATGATTTATAGATATATTTAGAGGTTTAAAGGCATAGCAAGTTTGGTGAAATAAATTACACTGGTATAAAGTCTTAAGTCTAGCCATTATATTTGTAGAAGGCCTTAACTATAAGCAGTGTTTCTATTAAATATGTCTATTAAATATTTAATATCTATTAAATATGTTCATTTGCCTTTAGGTTAGAAAATAAGAAGCCTCAATTTAAGAAAAAATTAATGCCTATATTATGATTTGTTATATTATATTATATTAATATAAAATATATTACCTATATTATGATAGGTATGGCTATCAAACACTTTGAAATTTTGTGCCAAAATATTTTTTGATCTTCATCATAGATACATTAATGAAAATGTAAGGTGAGTCTTACAAATGCTAAGTCTATCATTGCAAAAATGAATAGTAATTCAGGTAGTAATGTAATAGCAGTATTTTATGTGTCTGTCTGAAGAACAGGATGTAGAAGCTACGAAAAAGTAACATGTCAAATATTTCAAACAGCAATATGTGAATTTGATATTCCATGAAGAACTATTTCTTTAAAAGTGAGATTTTGCTTAAGTAAATAAACATTTGTTTTTAAAAAAGGCTTATGTAAAGACCCAGGTAGCTCATCTTAGGAGGAAAAATACAGAGACTAAATTCTGAATTTTTAAAAAATTTCTAATGTTAAAAAGCATGACAAAAACTACTTCAGTGATTGTAGTCCTGTTTTTACTGTTGTAAAGGCAATGTAACTTGGGGTACCTCTGTCTAAATGATGAAGTTAAAGTGACATCCAGTATTTCCTGTGGATTCAAGTTAATTTTTCATTTTAATTTGCTGCCATTCATTGTAGAATGATTTCCTCACCAGGTTTCCTCACTGAAAACAATTCTCAATTTTCCAGAGCTCCTACCAGACAGAAATAGAGAGGCAGAACTGATTTCAATAAAAGAGGCAGATTACAGCCTTGCACAATGTCCATTAGCTCTACAAATCTATAGCTTATGATACTATGGGCTGTAATTGCTCGTTACTCTTAATTCTAATTGTTTACCATGAAATATGTAGATATTTTCTACTTTACAAAGAGAAGAGACAGTTCATGTAATATTTGCTTTCCTGACAACAAGATTGTCAAGAATATTCCTGAAACACATTGGTTTCTAAAAACTATTAGATAACCAAAATGGTGAACTAAAAATATGTTAAAAAAGAAAACTCACAAAGTTGGAGCCAAAGTAATGCCTTAGAGCTTTTATTTCTAGAATCTGTCCAAAAAGATTGAAAAAGAAGGAATTGGAGGAATAAAATAAGCATCAGCAGTGAACTAGGGAGTGGTAGAGACTATTTATATTAAACTTCAAAGCATTTTTTTTCTAGATATTCAAACCAAGTTGAAACACAACTCTGGGAATGGATGATCAACTGCTTTTCTCAAAATATCAGTGTGTCATTGTAAAAAAAATCAGCAGAGAACATTCCCTCAAATTCCAATAAAAGCACTGATTGTAAAAAAAAGGTGGAAACTCCTTCCACTCTAGATAAATAGCATCCCTTGTCTTCTGCTAGGATTGGAAGAGAGATTATCTGACCACGTCTCATTGTTTCCTGGAAGTTGTTATATTTTTGATCCACTGCCCTTTGGGGAAAACAAACAAACAACACCTTTCAGCACACACTGCCATCACAGAGTGCTATATATCAAGTTCCTTAGATTTATTATGGGTCATTAATGTAAAGACAGAAAGAGGCAAACTAGGGCAGTCACAGATGGGAATGTGCTCTTTCCACACTATCTGGAGCCCTCAAAGTTAACTATCTTTGTAGAAAATAGTACATTAAACCTATGGGCCTTTTCCATCACTATTATTCCTTCAGAGCTACGGCCAGAGTGGCTGAACTGCTTCAGGAGAGTGTAGAGAGAGCAAACCGGGATGAGGAATGGGCCACCCCAACTGTCTTTTCATAATTTTCATGACTAGGATCAGCGCCTTCATGAAAGGGGCCTGGGAGAGACCCCTCACCCCTTTCCACATGTGAAGACGTAAGGAGAAGGTGTCATTTGTGAATTAGAAACTGAGCATTCACTGGACATCACATCTTCTGTTGCCTTGATCTTGGATTTCCCAGCCTCCAGAACCATGAGGAATAACTATGTGTTGTTGATGTGTCCCATGGTTTATGGCATTTGGTTACAGCATCCTGAGTGGACTGAGACAGAAAAGTGGTCCTCCTATAACAAATGTCTAACAATGTGGCAACTGGGTAATGGGTAGAGATTGGAAAAGATTGGAAGTGAATGGTAGAACATGCCTGTATTGCCATGAAGGAACCACAAAGGGTGCTTTTTTCCCCAAGAAATGGAAGGATGACCTCCAAGGTGTTACAGTTCTTCTGGGTATTGCCACCCCTGCTATCACAGGCCTAGAGTGCTAGGACCTGGGGTCAAAACAATTTCACAGTCGGGACTGCTACTGCCCAGCGGTAGCTCATATCAAGGACTGTGCTCCCTTCACTCCACCCTCCTGCTCTTTGGCTGTCCCAGCCATGGCCCTGGCAAACCCTGGGACAGTGCACAGAGTGCCCTAAAAAGCTAAGTGGACATAGTTGCCTCCATGTAGACAGCCACCGGGCTACCACAGAGAGCCCTCGTTAGGGCGATGGCCAGCAGAGCCTCGGGGACAGACCCAATCCTAGATGAGTGAAGCCACCTGCATAGGCATGTGATTTCCACTGGGGAGAGCCCAAAGGTGTGACTTCAACCTGTAGGAGCTGCAACACCAGCTGTGCCTAGCAAGTCTTTGAAAGCAGGGCACCCAGAGTCTTAGAGGCACAATTTTTTTTGTTTTGTTTTGTTTTATTTTTTGTTTTGTTTTTTACCAGGAAAAGGTTTAGGAGCAGAATCTCAGCCCTACTATGTCCAGAAGACAGATTTCCATCCCAGTGGGTTGGAGAAGATTATTCTAAAACAATTTTTCCCAGGCCTTCAGATTTACTAATGTCTGTTCTCTTAAAGTTTAGAATTAATTGGGACCTTGCCCTTTCCTTTCTTTTTTCCTATTTCTTCCTTTTGGAATGGGGGAACCTCTTTTTTATGCCTGTACCACCATCAGTCATATTTTGGAAGCTTCATAGCATGTTTGATATCACAGGTTCACAGCTGGAGAGCAGTTTGCTTCAGAATGAACCATAACTTGAGTCTCACTCATATCTGATGTATTACATATTCCATGAATTGTGTGAAGACTTGACTAAGTACTTTGTAGTGTACATATTGTACAAGATATTCATTGGAAATCAGTCTTCTTATGCCACCTCTGCTAAAATGGTATATACCCTGACTCAGTTTTCTAAGTTATACTTTGAGTGAAAATTAATATTTTGTCTGTTAGTTTTCCACAAACCTCATGAAAGAAAATGGGGAATTGATACTTGGAATTATGTGCCTGCTGGATAGTTTTTGAGAAAGAAGAAATTCCAAGATCTCTAAATAAATAAGTAGAATATTACAAACATACAAGAAAAGAAAAAAAAAGAAATTCCAAGATCTCACTAAATTTGCTGTGACTGGGGAAGAATGTAAAATAATCTATTTGGGGGTGGCATCTGTGGCTCAGTGAAGGGGGCCAGCCCCATATATCGAGAGTGGAAGGTTCAAACCTGGCCATGGTCAAACTGCAACAACAACAAAAAATAGCCGGGCATTGTGGTGGGCACCTGTAGTCCCAGCTACTTGGGAGGCTGAGGTAAGACAATCGCCTAAGCCCAAGAGGTGGAGGCTGCTGTGAGCTGTGATACCACAGCACTCTACCAAGGGCAGCAAAGTGAGACTCTGTCTCTAAAAAAAAAGAATCTATTTCAAATCATCTTTTACAGTAGTGGATCAAGAACAGAAAAGTGGAGAATCACTAAAGGAAAGTCTTACGCTGTAAATCTTAAATTCTAGCATATGTATTGCTAAAATGGCTGCCTACTTTCTAATGGTCTTGAAAGTACTCAGTTCACCTGGTTAGGCTGGGTGGATTTCTTTTGTAAAAGTTTCAGCAACTATAGGGGAAAGGCAGAGAGACACAATTGTCCACTTCCCACAATTGCAAATCATGTTCCACTAATTCCTTAATTAATATTAATAGTGTGAGTTTATATCATGCTTAAAATTAGTACTGCCCTTCCTCCCTAAAAGCATCAACTTATTGCTGAGCAAAATAAAAGAAAAATATCAACGTGAGAAAAAAACACAAATTCAAATGGGAGGGAGAGAGGAGAATGGAGGAGACTTGGTAAACTCTCACCTAAGGGACGCAACGGAGGGGTATATGGCACACCTCCTGGGTGAAGGGCTGAGCTACAATTTGGACTTTACCTAACAAATGCAAACAATATAACCTGTTTGTCAGAAATTAAAAAAAAAAAAGTGTTTAGTAAACTGCTAAAAAATACATGGAAACAATAACTCTCTTGAAAGCTAATCAGTTTAAAATACAGTTAAAAGAAGATCTAATTCGGAACACATATACGTACCATGAAATATGCAAAAGATATATAAAAAGAAAATACTAGTGAATATGTAAAGATAAACAAGTAGAGAATTATTTCATTTTTGGCATATTTTCTTCTAGTTTTTTTTCTTATGTAATTTTTGTACATGGTTGACATTAAAACACCTATCTTATTTTCTTGCACTACATTTTTTATAATATTACCCCTATCACATTAACATTTTCCAATAGCACAACACTTCCAACATATTTTAAATCACTGCATACTATATCATCATATTTACAAACTCAATGTCATTGCATTCCTGGTCTTTGAGGAACAGATACCTGTGGATACCTACCTCTTCCTTTTCTTTTTTTCTCTTTTAACTTAGCCCATACCAGAATTTATATCTTGATAAAGCTCCTATTTTCCTGTTTCTTGGGGCTGAGATATAACACTTTAAAACATCACTCTTTTTTTTTTTTTTTGTACCTATTTCTTTTAGACAAGATAAGGGAGTTCTATTTTGTAATTGTTATATATTAACACAATACCCCATAAGTCAATGATTTGCATCCAGGCAACTTTTAATTTTTCATTTATGGAAGTCAAAATATGTATTTGGAGTAAAACAGGGATAATACATGGTTGTCATAACTTAAAAATACTTTAATACAAACAATGGGAGAAATAGTCTCTATCATGGACTTTATTATGTTTTTAAAATCTTTTAAAAATCTTTCTAGAATTAGAAATATTCTATATCATGCACTTCATTATGTTTTAAAAATCTTAAGAGGAATGTAAGGGGACCTTTGCACCATGCAGCAGGAATATGGCCAAAGGATTTTTGAATATTGGGGAATCCACAAAGAGATGCAGCGAGTAACAACTGATGGAGAATATACGAAGCAGACATTTATCTCTTCTTTGTGGCAACATTTTAGAGATGATCCAAATATGGCAATGGGAGGTGGAGGAATTGTTGGTAATTGGGCTGATCCTGAAGTTTCTAGAAAATACCGTGTTGTTAGCACTAAGCTCTGAAAAGAACACCAAATATTGGCTCTCGGTCATAAAACCCCTTCTAGCCAGCTGTTTGCACATTGCCATATTGAATCAAGAGTTTAAGATTTTAGATCTTCACCCCCTAAGTTATCAAAGCATCTGCATAATCAGATCAAGCCCGATTAGCTGCATATTGGATACGATGGTAAAATACTTTGTTCTGGTTTTTAAGAACCTTAGCACTTTAGTAAGATAAAATATTGCTGTTTGATTTTTAAATGGCTGTGGATATTAGCGTTCTACTTGCCATTATTTAACTAGCATCATTAAAATAGTTGAATCTTCCCTCAGCACCCCTGTTACCTTTCTTATTGTGCTTGTATATGTGAGTGGGGGTGTGTGTTTGTATGGTGTGTGTGTGTGTCTGTGTGGTGTTTGCAAAGCACAATACTCTGAATACAGTCTTTATTCACTACGAACTTTTATTCATAATGAAACCTCAAAGAGAAAAAAACATTTGCAACCCAGTAAATTACATTTTGTCTTTCAAGCTCGCGGAAAATTTTCCTCCCTAACTCGTCCCCAATGCATCCCAATTGTGGCTTCTGGTGGAGCCGCTTAATCACGCAGTGGGAAAGATACATTAATGGAAGTTAGAAGTAGGGAATTGAACAGACTAATGGAGGCTTTTTAAGAATTCTAAGGACTCTTCATATTCGAACCTTTGCCATAGAGGTGACAATATTAACAATAATAATCCTCTGTAACAAAAGACTAATATCAGGTCTGGCTTCATAAGAGCTCCTGGTTCCACTGCGCCCCATCCATGGATGTCCTGATTTCCATTTCTTGTACTGAGTACATATTGTTCAACTTAATAACCTCAGTTTTCACTGGTAAAACACATCTTCAGAATGAATTTAGTAATTAGCTTTCCTGTTAGGGGGCTCATTTAATTTCAAAGCTAATGCCACCCACATTTCCGTTTCTAATTAATCCAAATATAGAAATGCTATATAGTAACCAGATGACACAGTTCTTTGAACAGGTGAAGCTAAGACGTTGTCATGATGTCAGCAAATTTTCATTAGAGAAATGATTCTCTTTTCTTGAATTTTTGTTTCGTGATCTTGAAGACATTTGAGAAATATGCAACCTCTCCCAGTCAGATTTCTTGAGGCTTTTTTCACCATTTGTAAATAATGTTTTCATAAGTCTTGGAATAGAAGACTATGGTTTGAAAACATTTTGAAATCAATTTCTGTAAATTTAAAGCAGTTATAGAAAGTTTCTTTGAGAAATATTAGAAATAAGTGTATACCTACTTAGTAGCATAGGGTAGCAAATTCTACTTTATTAGAGGGGTTGGAATATGCAAAATTATGTAATGCTAGAATCATATCTTTAGGTCTCTCTAGCAATATATAGAGATACAGATATAATTTATATATTTTTGTGTTTTGTATATGTGTACACAAACACATACATATATAAATATATATGAGGAGTTATATTTAGTTGTTCTTCTGTTAAAAATATTGTTAAATGGAATAAGGCATTGGCTTACTCCTTCCCCAGAGCTAAGGAAGTTTCCTTAAATGTGGTAAATTCCGCATAAGTCACATTTTCAATTTATACTGTTGGGGATTTTCTAGAAGAAGGGTAGAAATAGAGATTTGTCATCAAGTAAATATATAACCATACACTTATATATGTTATAATATAGATGTTCTTGTGTAAGAAACGAAATGAGATAAAAAATGATTAAGTAATTGCTTAGTTCAAAGACAGTCAAAGTCATTGTAATCACGTGAAGGGCAACTTGGCAGATTTTGTCTGGAGAAAGTCCCATCAATTCACGGAAACAACAGACTTAACACAATTTGAAGGAAAGTGTTAGAACTCTCTGCTCAAAAGAAATTGCAGACAGAAAAGGAAAAGAGGCAATCAGCGAGAGGTCCAGGGCCTCCTGCCATCAGGATGAGTCCTGTTGAGCACAATGAGATAAATTGGACCCCTCTGAGTGGGTGGAATTATGATTAGGATGGCTTCCTGAGAATGATTTTTAAATGGTTAAAATGAGGTTTTCAAGTGAGAATTATACATTAACAGTTGTTATTAATAAAATCTTCATAAAAACTGGTCAAGCTGTATGGATATTTGACCTCTGCTTTCTAGAACCAAACCAAAGGCAGGCTGTTTCCTAAGAACAGAGCACCACCTTGTGTTGGTAAGTTATTACACCTCCTTGGGACAACTACAGGAGGCTTTCTCTGTTGTATTACAAGAGAGCTTATTGGGAATGCTGGTGCGATAGCTAAGGATAATAGCTGCTCAGTCATTTTAAACTCTAAGTCTTATGTAGTATCTGTTTTACATTTCAAGAAAGATAGACAAAACAATATAGAGAGGTGATGAGATAAAACAAAAAATATCTTTGTACCTTTTAATGTAAATGCTTTTATCTCAGGAGAATTGTATCAGCTAAATTCTTAGCTCTGATCTCAAGTTGATTTTGCATTTAACACATTATATTCATTGTTTCTTAACTGAACTATATTAAGAATCAAATCTCAGCAGAGCAATTTTGAGTTGAAAATAATTTAGAAGTGCATTATTTCAGGAGTATTCAACAAATAAATGCTATTTAGAAATTATCAAATATCAACAATATTAAGAGGAAAATAAAATCACCCTAAATGTTTCTAGAAAAAAACATATATAAAGAAGAAATGTTAGTCAAATAGCATTACAAACTTTCCTAGAGTTGCTCTTCTAAAGATTTTATGTTTTTACATAAAGTGAGAAATTTAAAGCTATGCACCTGATTTAAATAGAAGTCTTGCTCATTCTTCAAAATTGAACTCATCTATTAATGTGCAATCTTCTATAGTCCCCAGTGTTTTTGCGGCCCTTGGTCTTATAAAATTAAAACTGCTTTGTATTAAAGTGGATTTTGCTCACATCACATTTCCTCCAACATATCTTCAGTTCTTTTGCTTCAGGGCCTTGCTCTCAACTAATTTTTATGTCCCCAAACTGTCTGCAAAACTTCTTGTCCTACAGAACTCTCTGTGATGGTAGAAAGGTTGTCTCCCCTGTCCAACATGGTAGTGATTAGCCACATTTGGTTATTAAGCAATGGAAATGTGGCTAGTGTGACTGAGGGATTAAATTCTTAATTTTAATTAGTAGAATTTTACATTTAAATAGTCACATGTGGCTAGGAGTTCAGGATGTTTATAAAAATAGCTTAGAAAAATATCTATTGAATTAATAAATGGCAAATTATTTGAACACGATGTGTTAAATTACTTCCACTTTTTTAGTAGAGGAGATAGTTACAATTCTCAACTTCACATTTTATTTCTTATTTCAAATAAACTTTGAGAACTCAGTAATGCATTCATGTGAATATTTGTAATAATCTAGATTATTGAGATGGATTTTCTTCTCTCCTATACTTGCCTTCCATCCTTTGTTCTCATATGCTTTGAAAGAAAAAGTTTTGCTTTTTTTTTAATCCTGTATAAATTCTGGAAAGCATAAAATTATTTTTTATTTTCTTGGAACATCATAGGAAAGTTTTTGAGCATGTGTGTTTGCAGACTTGAAATCTATGAGTATGGCTAAAATTCAGCACAATCTTGTCTAAATTTCCAAAGTGAAACCATGGAGGAACCTCTTATTTCATTAAGTCTGTCTCTCCTCACATCCTGACCAAAAACTTAAAATAATATGGAATTTGTTATTCCATAATAATATGGAAAAGCTTTTGTTGGTTGTCATTCCTCAAATGTATAGACATACATTATTATTTTGTACTCAACTGCCAATTTTATTTGCATATACTATTTCAACAAACATTTATTGTGTCTATACTATATATCAGTTCTTCTGCTAAGTACTAGGGCAAATATATAAGCAAACTCTATCCACATCCTTAAAACTTACAGTTTGGGGGACAGGAAGCTGTTAATTATAACAGTTCCTGATATATATTGAACACCTAATTCTTAGAACGGATCTGTGTATCATTAACCTCACCAAATGACAATGACACAATGAATGACAATGAAAATGACAAAAATAAGCTTTGCAGAGATTATGTAACATATTTTGAGTAATACCATAAAGCTGGCAACTGATAAAGTCCAAATTTAAACTCAGATCCTATTACTTACTAGCCAGAAATGGATCATCTTGCTTTATTGAATTTTTGATTAATAATTATCCTAAACAAACACTGTGAGTGTCTTAATAGTTTGGTGGAAAATGTTGCTGGAGCTTAGATGGTATTTCTCATGAATTCAATGCATAAAATACTTCTTTAATTATGAGAGATGCAGATTCAAGCACAAAGGAGGAAGAATTTTGTCTCACAGCAGATAAACACATCCTTGCCAAGTAATATCTAATTTGAAGTAGACATGAAACATATCCTCTCATTCTGTCATCTGGCATTTGTTATTGAGCATGCATTCCTAATCATGTATTTTTATTCATTGACACAGGTTTCTCTAAATCACCGTTTGAATAAGATATCCCAAAACTTCATTAAATAACGTTTCATGTTTATTCACTAAATATAAAATAGGAAAGATATTCTATTATCCTAGCAGAATGGCAATGAGCGCATGTATCACACTGACCTTTACTGGAAAAGATAGACTTTTTATATTTTGTTTAATATCAAATGCATATTCCTCACCTTTTAAAAGTGAGTAGATTCTACATTTTTTAAACACACTTTTCCTTTTTTTTTTTTTTTTGTTTCTAGATATGTAAACACAAAATCTTGATACCTTTTTTTAAAAATTTTTTGGAGAAAGATTTTCACTTGTCACACTCGGTAGAGTGCACTGGTGTCACAGCTCACAGCAACCTCAGACTTTTGAGCTCAAGCAATTCTCTTGTCTCAGCCTCCCAAGTAGCTGGGACTACAGGTGCCCACCATAATACTCAGCTATTTTTAGAGATGGGGCTCACTCTTGCTCAGGCTGGTTGAGAACCTATGAGTTTAGGTAATCCATCCATCTTGGCCTCCCACAGTGCTAGGATTACAGCCACCACACCTGGCCTTGATATCTGGTTTTTGAATTGTGATTGTAGAGATGGTGACTACCTTTTGTATAGAAACTATATTATTTTTGGCAGCACCTGTGGCTTAAAGGAATAGGGTGCCAGCCCCATATGCCGGAGGTGGCGGGTTCAAACCCAGCCCCGGCCAAAAACTGCAAAAAAAAAAAAAAAAAGTAAAAGTAACTATATTATTTTCAAGCAACTGTAATCCACATTCCTGAGATTAAAGGTGAGAAACTGGTAATAGATTCAGTATAGCTTCACATGAAATTGCAAATGTTTACTGTTTCAAACTTATTTCTTCTATGTTTCTTATCTGAACATTTTCTTCTTCCTGTAGGTCTGAAAATTAAATTTCAGGAAATATTAAAATTTCTGATAAAACATCCTATTTTATTAAAATTATTCTATTTATCTTATTTTTTATGTATTGGCATAGCTAGATTTCCTGACTAGCCAATTATGCTAATGATGAAGTGGGTTGATACTACATCCAAAACATTGGTTAGTTCTTCAGTTATTCCTTTTTGTTTATTGGCAATCATTAATTAATTTGCAAATATATATTTTAGATGTCTTATTATGCATTTACAATTTGTCCAGTACTGTAGCAAAGGACACAAAAGAAGTACAAAAGCATGGCTATGTCATCATAGGATTTGCAATTCTCCCTGGGTGCCAGGTTTAAAAAATAGCTTCAGTATTATTAGATAAAATGAAGATGAAAATAGCCTTAGGTCAATAAATGCAAGAGAAATTTTTGAAAAGAAAAGTTAGTTCACAATATTCTCAAGGAGGTATTGAATTATTTCACTCCAGATGAGGAAACTGAGTAGCAGAGAGACTAAGTGGCCTTTCACCACAGAAATTTGACTTGAAAATTTATCATCTTTCAGTCATGCCTCCACGGTAGGAAAAGCTGGAGGCAGTACTCAATCTGCGTTTCCAAATTTTGTTGGGCTGAAATAAACAAAGGGCAGGGGGCAACAGTAGCATACCTGTGTGGGAATCAGCATGGTAGATGGGAAGCCTTGCTTAATGCACCACAGTGGGTCCTAGGAGGTAAGATGGCTAGAGCTTTGGGCTGGAAACAGAAAGTCTTAGAAGCCATGTGCACCAAACAGCTGAGTCTTTTTGTGATAGATTTCAGAGCAGGCATATACACATGACATTTTAGAAAGTTTTCTCTAGTAGGTAAGGATGGATGAGAGCAGGAACAAATAGTTGCAATTAAGAGAGCAACTTGTTTACAAGAAACAGTAGAGAAAATGCATTGGACGTGTTTCAAACAAGGAATCCTTTTCTATTCTTCTAAATTGTGAGCTTCTGGAACAAGTCTTATATGTTCATTGTCTCCATTGATGCATTTTACACTTTCTCCTTAGCCAACCAAATGTGCCTTCCATAATACTATTTCTAATTACAGTGTTCAGTAATAGAATAATTTGCAAGAGACAGATCATTTACTTATTTACTGCAGGTCTTCTCCACTGGAATATAAGGGCCATGAAGAAAACGTTTGTCCTGTTCATCCCAGTAGCCCTTGAACCTAGAAGACATCTTAGCATGTGCTAAATGCTCCAGCAGTATGCTTTTGGAATTTTACTGGATTTTCTTTAAGTCATTATAACATTGTTCAAGTTTAGCATGTGGACCTATTTGCATGGCGAGAATCCACATAGATAATACGCAACGTGTAACCAAGAGGCTCATGGGAGAATTGCAGACCATAGTGTGACTAAGTTTAAAATGATGGTGACCTACTTCCAATTACTCAGAAGCTGATTAGTTTGCGAATTGTCCACAGACCCCCTGCTTCTCTTTCATCTAACTGCTGCCAAATTTTGGCTAATTCTGTGCTCATTAACACTTCCTCTGGAGCCTGGGCAAGGCAAGGGTGTGACCTTTGAGTCTGTCCATTTTGCTGCTTATTACAAATTTTGAGGATAATTTGGTGGAATAGAGTTTGGAACTATTGGCAAAAGTGAATATTTTACGTTTATTTATTGATGCTATTATTTCTCCCTTACACATGACCTATTTAAAAGATAAATGTGTAATGTGAATATAATACACATAAAATTCTCCCCAATCATGAATATTTGCTGACATGTCATACATATGGATTAAATGGAAATAAATCTTGAAATCCAAAGGTCAAATTCAACACAGTTGTCATGACAAAAGTTTTCAGTGTAATAGTATGTGTCTTTTATGTCTCTTAATATTCAAGAATTTAGATAACTTATGTAATTTCAAACAGGAATATTTGTTTTAATTTAGAAGTGCTATGTATATTTTAAGAAGAGCCACACATTATATTTTAGTGACTTTAATTTTACCTAAAATCCATTTATAGGTAGTGAATATACCACATTCTGTGATGAATCATAATTAATTATAGAATAATGTGGAAACAAAAATATCAATCAATTGATTAGAAGTTTTAGACACGAAGATACAACATGAAAACAAAGTAAATCACAACTATAAAAATTCATTAAGATAAAGTTGAGACATCAGTCAAGGACAGAAATATTTATTAATATAGATAACGTCTTGTGTGAATCATAGGACTGAAAATATACCTAATAGTTGTGTTTTCTAAAGAAATGCAGTAAAAATGCTCAACTATAAATCTTTCCCTTATATGGTACAAAATATTATTTCATAATTCTGGATTTAGTGGGGCTTGGCTGCATAAACAAATCTGTTATATTAATTAGCACCAGTGTTTGTCTGATGAATAGAGGTTGAGAATTACATATGTACAAAGATCAAACTGGAACCTTTCACTGCTCCCTTTGGGGAAGGCACAGATGGAAATAAAAACATAATCAATCATGTTTTTTACCTTTTTTGAATAGTTAAATACAAATGGTTTTAGGCCCCAAATTTGCTAGATACACAGCAAAACAATGTGGATGAAAATAAAGGTTTTACTGAACAGAGGAAATCATAGAATATTCGTAAAAATGTTTCATTGCCTTTAATTGCAGAGAATCATTTGAATTAACTTTAAATAGGCACAAGGGGGTGAAATTCAGTCATTTACCCATTTGGTACTTATAGAAGATATTTCTCCATAAAACACAAACATACCTGTTTCAAGCCATGTCATCTTTTAGTCAATGTTTTCAAGAGTCACAATCAGTGAAATTCCTGTTCAGCAGATTATATGGTCCCTTCTAAGTTTACGTGAACAACCTATGACATAAATAAATACATACACATGCAAATAAATTGGTTTACTAATGTTGGAATTCCTATTTTTAAGTGCATTAATGGTGTGGTGCTTATCATGGTCATTTCTCAATGTGTTATCTTCATAAATTCTATTTGTATAGGAAATTCTTTTTTTTTCATTTCTCGATATGTTATCTTCATAAATTCTATTTGTATGGGAAATTCCTTTTATTTTTTTTATTTATTTATTTATTTTTTTTTGCAGTTTTTGGCCAGGGCTGGGTTTGAACTCACCACCTCCAGCATATGGGGTCAGCGCCCTACCCCTATGAGCCACAGGTGCTGCCCTGTATGGGAAATTCTTAAGGGAGGAGATATCCTTTAGTATAACGTTGTTTATTTTAGTTATGTCTTTTGACCATATAAAAATCTGTCAGAGAAGCATTTATGTGCCAGTGAGTTATTATATTATTGCACATTTTTATCTTTTATTTTGTACTCATTATTTCTGGATAGTTGTAAACAGGACTGGTATTTGACTGCTCCTCACCAGAACTAGTTGTTTATGGATAGCATCTGTTCAGATGAGTTCCTGCCAAAGACATATTAGCTGTTAAATATTTTGAATATCATCCTAGTTATAAATTTAATTTTACTGGCTTATGTGTGTGAAAACAAGAATTTTTCCAGTTAGAAAGCAAATAATTTATTTTTAAAAATTAGTAAATATCTGTTCCGCTTAGAAAATAAGCCACGTTGTTTACATTTTCTTACTAGTTCACTTGATAGATGCATAAGTGTCCAGAGAAGTGTGGACAGAAGCACATCAACACATGCATTCCAAGACAGACAATTTCTTTAATAATAAAGACCCAGACACTTTTACGGAGGTGAAGTATAACTGTGGCTAGCACGGCAGGCTCCCAAAGGGGGGAGCTGCTTCCCAGGCCTCAGAAATCCCCACAGGCACAGTCAACATTCACGAAGTTCCCTGAGTGGAATGAGGAAGGCGCCATGGGCTTGGAAGTGCTCCCTGTTCCACGTTTGCAGAGATGATGCATCCTGCTGAGAATACCTCCCAACTACCCAGGGGTGCGGGCAGCACGCCTGCCTGCCACGAGTCCAGGAGCCAAGCAACCTCTGCACTTTTCTCAACCATTTCCGTGTTACTACATGAAACTGAGATCAGTTCTCCAGCAGCTGCTCTCAGCGTGCGTAGGCTTCAAGCCTCTCAGCGATACTACTGTATTTGGATAACAATTTTTACTATTTAGCTTGAATTCTCTATTTTGATGATGTAAATAATGGAACACGTAATTCATCTATTAGTCAACTATCTGCTTTCACAGCTTTGAGGAATTGGAAGCTACCAAGCTCTCTTTCATTCTTCACTCTGTATCTACAAAAGTAAGAAGTATCTGTCTTCTTGAATTCCTCTCTCTTCATCTGGAAGGCACATTTTTCTTTGCATATGCCAGACTTTCTGGTTCAGTTGTGTATAGCTATCTATCTAGGACTGCATGAACTATTTTGTATTTGTTATATGTCATGTGGGAAAAGCAGAGGTTCTCATAGTCCTAAGAGCTTCATCAAGATCATACATTGTTTGCCAGGGAGTCCTATAGGGTGGGAGGTGGAATAAATTGAGACTTTCTTTCTCATGTTACATTATTCTGAAATGTTTTCAAAACAAACATTGAATGCACACACATAAATATTCACATATAGACATGTACACCCCCATACACCACACACCTTTAGATATTTATAACAGCATCCATAAAAGTCACCTTCTATTTGTGGCGCCTTCTTTCCTGATTATGATTTTTCTTAGAACATATTACACCATGCACAGTCATTAACTTCTGTCTACCTACTGCTTCTCTTGAAGTTGAAAAAAGATAAGAAGGATCAGTAACTTTTATTAGTAATCGATACATTGGATTAAATCCTGTCAGTCAATGAGGAGACAAAAGTCACCCTCAGGAAGCTCTCATCCCATTCAGAATACTGAATACAACTTCCTTATAAAAGTATTTATTTGGTAAAAATAACTTTAGTATCCATTTTCAAATTCCTTGTGTCAGAACTAGTAGAGGAGCAATTATTATTTCCTGGGCTTGTCCTCAATGAAGTTTGGTCAGAATATCAATTAGTATAATCAAATTGGATTAAGTTTTGAGTGCTAAAATTCAAACATAAGTATTTCAAAACATAAACGCAATCGAATTCACTATTTTATATTCTTTAATGGTGGTGGATTTTTACAGCAATGTAAGTAGATGGCTTACAATGATGGAATCCACACATGTAATTCCATTCTCTTTCAAACTACACTGCTTCCTTCCTTCACAACTGTAGAAAATTTCAATGCCATGAACATTTTGACCTCTCATTGTAGCCACATAAAGCAAAACAAAATTATCTTTATCGTTGTAACAACTTTTATGACAGAAGTAGTATATTTGATCACATACAATACTAGAATCTGATATTTTACACTTCTTGGCTCCTCTTAATAATTTTATCACAAAATGAATTTCTATCATCCATTTGAGACTTTCCTGTGAGTGCTCTATTAGATAAATGAATAAGACTGATTATCACTGAACTTTCTTGCTGTTTCGTTAGAAGAAAATTTATAGAAACTAAATGACAGTTTTCAGTAATTATAGTTGCCTATGAATTCTATAGTTGAATTTCCAATCTTCTCCCAGAAGTTTTCAGTAGCATTTCTCTGGGACATTTAGTGGAGCTTTCCATTGCCCTGTCATCTGTGCCCAGTCTTAGTATTCAATATATATTTTTAAAAGCTACTTGGGTGAACTCTTAATTGCAAACTTCCCCAAACAGCAAGTATACTGGTTTTATACTAGGTGTCAAGGAAAATACAATGTAAGTCGAAGATCAGAAGCCAAATATTGAAAACATTTTATTGTACATAGATGCCATAGTTTTGAAGCTCTTTAACACCCTTCCAGTTGAGATGCGGGGTTGAAATCTTATCCCTCTCTTATAATTGGGGCCCTGAGACTGCTTGACAATGGAGCAAAAAGCAAGTCATGCTTGACCAGTTTAGAAGACTTAAGAAACTAGTACTTATACTTTCTGCCTCCTCTGCGGGCTCTCACCTTTGGAGTCCCAAGGCACCACATAAGAAATCTGGGTCTGGCTACTATGCAGTGGCTGTAGAGCAAGTTATTGATGTTCTGTGTGGGTATTCTGGCTGAGTGCAGCTGAGGTCCTGACTGGCAGCCACCGTCAACCAGCAGACTGTGAGTGAAGGAGCCTTTGAGATGATTTCAGCCCCCAGACTTCAAGTCCTTCCAGCTGAGGCCAATATTAGTGTAGCTATTCACTCTACTATGATGTACTTTTTCCAGATTCCTGAAGCATAAATTTAGCAAAGCAACCATTGTGTTAAAATGTGTTACACACAGGAATATCAACCTTGAAGAGCAAGGACTCCAAAACACATCCTCTTTAGTCAGTGTCTCCGCATAGAACGGTAATCATTAAGTTGTAGAAGAGCGGTTCTCAACCTGTGGGTCATGACCCATCGGAACTGTGTTAAAGGGCTGTGGCATTAGGAAGGTTGAGAACCACTGTTGTAGAGGAAGGTGGAGTGGAATGATTTGGAAAATAACTTTAGGCAATTCAGATATGCTTCCTGGCCTAGAGATATATCATCCCAAGCCCCAATAGTGTGAATTAATCTATTAATGATATAGCTGCCCTTCTAAATGTATATACTTAGATTTTGTGAAATCTATTTGGACACTACACAGTAAGGGCTACTCCTATATGTCTTGGGTTTATCCTAAGACGTCTTATATGAGATGTATCTTAATGATGCAGACACTTGGCCATGGTAGGAAACAAAGCATAATTAGTGTATTGATTTATAATTATGTTTTACAACCAAATTCCAAGACAAGTTTCAGGGTAGTTTGTGCCAGCTTGTCAATATAAGTTGTCATTATTAACAAGATTAACAGTTCATACCTGTTTTGGGTACAATGTCAATGGACTCTGCCACTATGGCAAGTCATATAGCAATGATGTGGCCACCTGATTAGAAGAGTATAAGGTGGGCAAGGGACAGGAACAGAATCTTCTCTGAAGAAGACAGATGAATGGCCAAAAAACACATGGAAAAAATGCTCATTGTTCCTAATCATCAGAGAAATGCAAATCAAAACCACCCTGTGATATCATCTAACCCCAGTGAAAATAGCTCACATCCCAAAGTCCCAAAGCCACAATGCTGGTGTGGATGTAGAGAGAAAGGAACACTTTTACACTGCTGGTGGGGCTACAAACTGATACAGCCTTTATGGAAAGAAGTATGGAGAAATCTTAAAGAGCTAAAAGTAAACCTTCTGTTTGATCCTGCAATCCCATTACTAGGTATCTACCCAGATCATTTTACCATAAGGATATTTGCACTAGAATGTTCATCATAGTTCAATTCACAATTGCTAAGAATCAATCCAAGTGCCCATCAATTCATGAATGGATTAATAAACTGTGATACATATATGTGTATTGAATATATATCTATGTATCTTATGGGATATTATTTATTTAGCTATAAAAGATGGGGACTTTGCATCATTTGTATTTACCTGGATAGAGCTGAAGCACATTCTTCTTAGTAAAGTATAAAAAGAATGGAAAAGCAAATATCCAATGTATGCAATACTAATATGAAACCAATTGATAAATAACTACATGCTCACATGAGATTAAAGACAATTAAAATCAAGTGGTGGGGGGAGAAGAAAGGAGAGAGGAGAGGAAAGGGAGGATAGGTAAGCTCTCACCTAATGGGCACAATATAAGGGTATACAGCACACCCCTGGATGAAGGTCTCAACTACAACCTGAACTTTACCTTAGAAACATAAACAATGTAAACTAATTACTTGAAGCCTAATATTAGTCTGAATTTTTTTTTTTTTTCCTGAGTCAGAGTCTCACTATGTTGCCCTTGGTAGAGTGTGCTTGGCATCACAGTTCACAGCAACCTCAAACTCTTGGGCTCAAGTGATTCTCTTGCCTCAGCCTCCCAAGTAGCCGGGACTACAGGCACCCGCCATAATGCCCGTCTATTTCTTGTTGCAGTTGTCATTGTTGTTTAGCTGGCCTGGGCCATGTTCGAACCCACCACCCCCAGTGTATATGGCTGGCATTATAACCACTGTGCTATGGGCGCTGAGCCTAGTCTGAAATTTTAAAAAAGAGAAAAAATTAGAAGAGCATAAGAAGACCTAAGTGAGGGGAGAAGAAGATCAGAAGCACATAGGGAGAATGTGGTTCCTCCATGGAGAGGAACCAAAATAGTAGGTAGAGTCTCTCTTTTTACAGATTTACTAAGAGAGGATGATAGGGTTCATCAGGGAAGCAATGGGAAGCACTGAAAGTGAGTAAGTAGAAGATTCAGAGCAACCTGTCCAGCCTGGGATTGGCTAAAAGCTGAGAGAAACTCCTTGAATGCAGGAAACAGTCAGAGAGAAGTCCCCAAGGCTCCGCTCTGAAGCAAACTTGTATAATCTGGGCTACAAGAGAACCTCCCAACCCACACAACTCTAGGGCCTAACAGAGAGCTTCTAGGAGATTGCATGGAGATATTGCTCCAGAAAGGTAACCACGTGGAATCCCACAGGCATCTGAGCCTCGAACAACGTGAGCAGGGCATTATTATGAGAGCCTAGACACTGGGGGACTGAAGGTGCACTAGCTTGAAAGAGGGATAGAGGGGCCCAACCACTGCCATGCACCCCTGAGAAGATCCCCATTGCTGAACTATGGGCTGTTCTCGAGACTGACATGTGAACAGGGAGCATTTTCCAGGTTCTGGCCTGTGCTGCTTGCCTGGGTGGCATTCCAGTCTTTCTAGTCCCGGACCAAAGAGAACATTTTGAGGATTTAACATGGAGCAGTACCTATCTGCAAGCCGAGTTTAGGCTGACTTAGCTGCAGGCCGTGTCCAACTGGTGAGGGACAAAATTATCTATATTGTTTTAACAATTTTTATGATAGAAGTAGTATATTTAATCATATACAATACTAGAATCTGATCTTTTACACTTCTTTGCTCCTCTTAATAATCTTAATCACAAACGAATTGTGATTCAGGCAGGCTCTCTGACACATATCTAGGATGACACCCACCACTCTGCAACAGGCTGCTGTGAGACTGAGACTCAAGCAAATTGTACTTCCCACAGTTTCCTGCTAATGCAGCCTGCCTTGAGAAGGTCCCAGCCCCCTCTGGTCATAGATCCAGGTGCCACTGTTGGAACTTAAAGTCAGGCAATGCTCTCCCCCACCCACCCATTCCCCTTTCCCCCAGAAAATTCAGGCTGACATACCTGCAGCCCTGCTCAACTGAGGAGAGACAGGGACAGGGAAACCCAAGCTCTCCTATACATACTTGGAACAATTCCCACCACCCTGTTATAGGCTGCTGTGAAACTGGAATGCAAGCACACAGGGCTCCAGCCAGCATCAGTGATGTATATGAAAGGGGCCACTGCCCACTTTGATCTCACATCCACTCAGCTAGTGCTATTTTGAGTGTTTAATCTTGCACTATGTCCTGCCTTCAGTCTAAGCTCAAGGTGATCTGCTTCAGCTCATAAGGGACAGGGGAGACCAACCTCTCCTAAGCACATTTAGGATAATACCCACAACCCTGTTATGAGCATTTGGGAAATTGGTGAGTAGGCTGCTCCATCCATTATAACTGTCAATATCCCATTGCCACTACTACTGGGGCCCAGTGACTGTTTCAGCTGGCATTCAAATCCCCAGAAAAAGTTTAGCAAGGACTTAACTAATAGCTATACACCAAGTCACCAAAGAAATCACAGAGAATCAATAGAAACAAAGTCTATGAGAAATATGGGATTAGGTAAAATCACCAGGTTATAATCATCCCTGAGAATGAAGAAGGAAAAATAAAAGGGCTCAAAAACCTACAGAGGGAATAATTGAGGAAAACTTCCCTGGTCTTGCTAGAGGTTAGACATATAGATTTAAGTAGTTCAATGAAGACCCAGGACATTAATTGCAAAAAAGGCATAGCCAAGGCATGTAGTCACAAGACTGATCAAAGTCAACATGAGGAGGAACTCCCAGCTGCGTGGGAGGCTGAGACAGGAGTTTGAGGTAGTAGTGAGTGAGGCTGAAGCTATGGCTTTGTAGCCTAGCCAATAGAGTAAAACCATATGTCAAAATAAAAAAGAGAGAGAGGGAGAAGAGAGAAAGGACTCAAATAAGCTCAGTAAGCAATGAAAAATTACAATTGAAAATATCAGTGTCTGTTATAAAAACCTTCAGATACACAAACTAGAAAACCAAGACAAAATAAATAAATTCTTGGAAACACATAAACTCTTCAGCCTGAATCAGGAAAAAAATAGACCAGATCAATAATGAACAGTGATCTTGAAACAGTTATAAGAAACATGCTCCCCACCCCCAAAAGCCCCAGCCCATATGGATTTATAGCTAAATTCTATTTAACTTACAAAGAATGAAGAAATAAAAAATGTGTCTACTATAAAAAACCTCAAACTAGAAAAAACACACAAACTAGAAAACCAACAGAAATGGATATCTTCTTGGAAACACCACAACTTCCTAAGCCTGAATCAGGAAGAAAGAAAACCTGAACAAACCAATAATGAGCAGCAAGATTAAAACAGTCATAAAAAAATCTTCCAATAACAAAAGAAAGACCTGGGCCTGATAGATTCATGCCCAAATGCTACTAGACTAATATAGAACTGGAACCCATTCTGCTGAAACTGTTCCATAGCATTGAGAAGGCAGGAACCCACCATAGGTCATTCTATATAGTCAATATCACCTTGATAACAAACCCAGAAAAGACATGACCAAAATGGAAAACTACTCATCAATATATCTTATGAACATAGATGCAAAAATCTGCAGCAAAATATTAGCAAACTGGATTCAACAGCACATTAAAAAGACAATCCATCATGATTCAATGGATTTCATAACAGGGATGCAAGGATGGTTCAAAATATGCAAATCAACAAACCTTATTCACCACTCAAATAGAAGCAGAAACAAAGATCATATGAATATCTCAATAGATGAATAAAAAGAATTTGACAAAATCCTGTAACACTTCATGATAAAAAATAACATCCTCGAAGAACTCAGTATAAAAGCAATATACCTCAAAATAATAAAAGCTATATGTGACAAACCTACAGCCAACATCACACTGGATGGGGAAAAATTGAAAGCATTTCCTCCAGCATGGAAGAAGACAAAGATGCCCACTTTCACCACTTCTGTTCAACGTAGTACTAGAAGTCCTAGCCAAAGCAATCAGGCAAGAGAAACAAAGGAAATCCAAATTTAAAAAAAAAGTAAATTATCTTTGTGTAGTGATAATGTGATCTTTTATAATACCTAGAAGACACTAAGGTCTCCTGGATTTAATAAATGAATTTAATGAAGTCTCAGGTCATAAAATAAATATACAAATCTCAATAGAATTTCTATGTGCCAAACACAAGAAAGATGAGAATCAAATCAAGAACTCTATTCCATTTATAGTAACTGAAAAAAAAAAAAAAAATTTAAAGGGTGGGGAACCTGCAGTCCTGGGGCCACCCGTGGCCTTCTAGATTCTTCAGTGTAGCCTTTTGACTAAATCCAAACTTTGCAGAGCAAATCCTTTTAATAAAGGAACTAGTTCTGTGAAGTTTAGATTTGATTGAGGGGATTCACTTGGAGATCTGGAGGACCACACGTAGCCTTGAGGTCCCAGTTTTCCCACCCCATGGGTTATTTTTCACTAAATTAGAAAAAAAAAAAAAAAAAAAAACTAAAATGTGTATGGAACCAAAATAGAGCCTTAATAGCCAAAGCAATCCTAAGCAAAAAAACAAATGTGGAATCATTACATTACCTGACTTCCAAATATACAACAAGGATACAGCAACCAAAATAGAATGGACTTGTCAAAAAATAGATCAATGGAATGAAATAGAGAACTCAGAAATAAAACCATATACCTATAGTCAATTGATCTTGGACAAAGCAGATAAAAACATACACTGGGGAAAGGACACGCTATTCAATAAATTATACTGGGAACATTGGACAAGCACATGCAAAGGAATGAAACTGAATCCTTATCTCTCACCATCTATAAAAATTAATTTAGGATGGATTAAAGACATAAATGTTAGTTCTGAAACCATAAGAATCTTAGAAGAAAATCTTGGACTTCTGGACATTGGCCTATGCAAATTATTTATGACCAAGACTTCAAAAGCAAATGCAAGAAAAACAAATATAAATAAATGGGATAAAATTAACCTAAAAAAGCTTCTGTTCTGCAAAAGAAACAATTAAAAGAGTGTACTACATAAAGGGAGAAAATATTCCTAAACTAGGTAGCCTACAAATGGCTAATATTTAAATCTACAAGGAACTTAAATAAATCCACAAGGAAGGGAAAACCCTGTTAAAAAACAGGCAGTAAATTAAACAGGCATTTTTCAAAATAAGTAATATAGATGGCTAATAAACATTTCAAAAAATTCTCACCATTACTAATCATCAGGGAAATGAAATCTAAAGCCACAGTGATGTACTATCTTACTCCAGATGAATGGTCATTACCAAAAATTCAACAAACAATAGATGTTGGTACAGATAGTGTGAAGAGATGAAAATGTGAAAGAAAACACTCAAATACAGTTGGTGGGAATGCAAATTAGTAAACCATTATGGAGATCAGTATGGTGATTCCTCAAAGAACTAAGAATAGAAGTACCACTCTATCCTGCAATCCCACTACTAAAGGGAAAGCAATCATTATGCCAAAAGGACGCATGCTCTCACAATTTTATCACAACACGATTCATAATTGCAAAGATATGGCATGAATGTAAGCGCCCATAAACCAATGGGTGAGTAAAGAAAATGTGGTATAGAGATATACCATAATACTCAGGATAAGAAAAACTGAAATAATATCTTTTGAAGCACCTTGGAAGCAACTGGAGGTTATTATCGTGGGTGAAGTATCTCATGAATAGTAAACTACATGATGTATGTTATCACTTTTATAACTATTGCTATGCATGGACACATGGAGTGGTATAATCAGCATTGAAGACTCAAAAGTGTGGAGGGAGGGAGGGAGGAAGGGATGAAAGATGTCTTCACCACTACACAATATATACGTGTAGCAAAGCTCAACTTGTATCTCATAATTCTATTTAAAAAAGGAGAAAGAAAGAAAAATAAAGAAACTTAACCAAGATTCTACTTATGGCTCCTGTTTGCAAGGTCTTGCGTCCAAATATTGAAAGTTTCTGATCCAAGCAAGTTCATCTTGTGTGGACCTGGAGAAGGAGGATAGTTGAAGCTTACGTGAGATCTCTCTGGACCCCTGCTGTGAGATAGCCATTGGCTGTGATGCATATTCTTACTCTAATACTAATGCTACACTTTATCATTTTCCTTCACCAAAGTGTACATTTCTAATGATCGTACCTATGTCCTGTGAGCCTTCTTCAGTGTCTTTTTCAGTCTTCTGTAGGTGCAAAAATAATTTATCCTCTTAGGTTTGATAGCTTGGTATATGGAAAGAAAACAGAAAACAATCAGATTAACAGAAGAAAAGATATACAATTGTATTAATTTTTAACATTATATGTACAGGAGCATTATAGAAAAAAAGCTAATATTCTTCCCTCTTCCCCCAGAGCTGTAAGATTTAAGAGCTTATATACCATCTTCATAGGGGAAGGGGAGGATGATGCTGGGCACTTAGGGGAGAGGAAGCGATCTGGGGGAAAGATGAACGGGGTCCTTAGAAGAATAGATGGGAGATACATTAGTTTGGGACAAATTTTGTCAGTGTGTGGTGTTGATTTCTACTCTCTGCTTTTATAATAAGAGGAAATCTTCCCTGGTGGATGGAACTCCCTGGGAGAAGATTTATGACAATTAACTTTCTTTTTGAGGATATGTTTTTAGGTAGATAAGGGAAATTCCAAGAAAGTCTCTCCCTGTATTTGCTGCTTTTTAATTGTCTCTACCTAAAAATAATGAATATTCCAAATCAGTACATTTTGGGCGTATTTTGGCAAGGCATGTCCTAAATTCCTTCATAGCCATATTTTGGGGTAGGCTATTGTGATCTCTAACCCTTCTTTACTGTCTGATTATCATTGTTAATGTGGATTTCTTTCTTTCTTTCTTTCTTTCTTTCTTTCTTTCTTTCTTTCTTTCTTTCTTTCTTTCTTTTTCTTTCTTTCTTTCTTTCTTTCCCTTCCTTCCTTCCTTCCTTCCTTCCTTCCTTCCTTCCTTCCTTCCTTCCTTCCTTCCTTCCTTTCTTTCTTGTTGCCGTTTTTGGCCAGGGCTTGGCTTGAACCTGCCACTCTCGGTATATGAGGCCAGCACCCTACCCCTTAAGCCACAGGTGCCACCCAGTTAATGTGGCTTTCTTAAGCTATTTTTTTGTGCTGGCTTGACAATACCCTCACACATACACACTCACGTGGTTAGCCTCTTTATTTGGTGTGTTATTTCTTTTCTTACCCCATTCTATGGTGACTGCTACTCGCTCCTCTTCTTGAAATTTATCACGGTTTTCACCAGGACAAAGGGTTGAAAAGGTTGCTGCCATGAATAAAATATTAAAGTGTATTTCTGAAGTAGAAAACTTAAGTACTGTAATACTCTGTACTACTAGGAAAATACCATTAGCTCATTGTAGGACATGAAGGTTTTAGTGACAAGGCCAACGACCATATTTCCAGAGACTTAGGGAGATATATTGGTGTTCTACCAACTCTGCCCCCACCAGTCATCAGTGCCTTCATGAAATTCATTAAAACAGGGCCAAGGTACTAAAACAGATGTGATTGTTCCCTAGTATTCTGGCTATTATTTTTCTGAATATCATTCTCCATCACTTTGAACTTGGAAACAGTCATATGACTTTTTTTTTTTTTTTTTTTTTTTTACAATGAAATGTCATTTAAAGTGATATAAGTCTCTTCTGGATAAGAGTAATGAACCGGACACACTTTTCAAGTTCCTTCTGGAGATAATAAAAGCACGTGACAAGATAGAATCTCTTTCAGCCTGGTACAGCCTAAATCTCTTTCAGTACAGTTTCCTGAGTAACTGTACTGACTGTGCTGTACACGCCGTATGGATAAGAGAAATAAACTTTGATATTCATTGGTGGACGTTTGTTACTGCAGCATAACTCAGCCAAACCTAGCAAATATAGGAATCTGTATTATATCAGAATTTCTGAGATATTATGTCTTAAATAAATTTTTGGAGAAAATATTTGTTATCTAATTCTTCCATAAAAACTGCTCTTCTAAAATTTTAAAACATTTCCTGGTTTGTTTTCAGATTTGAAACAACATCTGTACAAATTATGCTTCAATTTTTTTTTTTTTAAGCACTGTGTACCTAAAAAGAAATTATTCCCAAAACCTGTGTGTTGAATTCTAGGTTAAAATAGAACATGTTTATTTCTTCAAGGAGCCATTTATTTTTTCTCTTGATTTCTTGCAATGATGTGGTAACTATGTTTTCAATCAATGGCCTACTTCAGTGGTTACTGGTTACACCCATTTTTGCACGAATACAAAAGGAACACGAGCAACGATAATTTTCAAATTCATTACAATGCCAGGGTTTATATGCTCTCATTAAGCATTAATTGGTAGTTGATGGCTATTGCTATTTTTAACACCATTAGTTCATAGCAATATAATTAGTAACGCTAAGTACAGGAACCACATTAATAGCATTACTAATTGTAAATCTGGAGATAGAAACACAACATGACTGGTTAATTTCTAGGCAATATTTCATGATAATTAGCTGTAGGACATTTGTGCTGAACTAGAAAGGTAAATAATTTAAATTTTTTCTACAATTTTTTTTTGTGGTTTGCAATACAAATTACCACCCTTTAATGAATGGATCTCCTTCTACCTTTGGATGTTAATTTTTTTTTTTTTTCTATTAAGGTCCCTTTTGGTGTATGGTAAGCAATGATTCATTTTTCTCTCACACACAAAGAAAATCTGCTCATTTTTTAAAAATTTATCCTTCTACATCCAAGTTTTGCTTATATCGTAATTGGTTTCCACTGTTTAGTTTGCTGCAACTATAGCTTGGCCCATCTTCCTCATTAATTTAGCAGCAAACTAGCTAACTCTGTCTTTTCAAATTCAGTTATGTGATAGTAGAATTGAGCATTAAGAAAATGTTTTCAAACAACAATAGGTAAATTTTTTAAAAAAGCAACAAGATATTCTGTGCTCACATGCACACTGTTGGACATGTACTGATTCCTTCTGCGGTTACGTTCCATGGGCTTCAACAGGCTGTAGGACCTACGAGGGTAGAGAACAATTCTTTAATTGTCTTTCACTTGCTTGGGAAAGGACAAGGTTTAGAAGGCGACTCTCTTAACTACTTGCTCTTTTCTTTTCAGAAGAATTTTGCTGGAATATGTGTAAGAAGATTGAAAACAATATGATGTTCTGCCATAGTCAAAAATATTTGAGTCATTTCTGAGTTCTATTCAAAAATATTGGAATCATCAAGTGGATGACTGAATTTAGTACTACGCCTTCTAAAATTATTTTTAAGTTCAACTGTGACTCTTCAATGGTAATATTGGTAAAATGTCTTTTCAGGCAGGTCTTAGTGTTTGCTTTGTGTTTCTGAGTGAACTAGATTACCTTTGAGAACATCAGTTTCCCTTTCTTGGCTTGATTCTTTTTATTCTTTTCACATCTGAGGGTCACTAGGTATACATTGCTGCTTCATTGGTAAAGAAGAAACCAGCCCACAAAGATAACTTCAGCATGTTTAAACTGGGAATGTGAGTAGATTCTATGATTTACGACTGCACAAAATCGGTAGAAAAATAAGCTGATTGCTTAGTAAATTAGTTTAGATTGTTAATACCAATTGACACACTTTTTGTAAATTAAGGGCAA
Organism: Loris lydekkerianus; assembly: GCA_963574355.1. NCBI lineage: Eukaryota > Metazoa > Chordata > Mammalia > Primates > Lorisidae > Loris > Loris lydekkerianus. The sequence continues at coordinate 8,101 of CAUYPK010071426.1, read as the reverse complement.
AAGGGAAAACAAAAGACATTTGGTAGATGAAACTCTCAAAGAGTTTGTTTCCCCTATAGACATTTAAGGATTTTGTGAGAGTAGTAGCTTTATTATTTTCTTTCTTGAGCTTTCAACTCTTAACAGAATGTAGGTTAACCTGTCAAAATATGCTATGTTATCATTTAGTTGCAATTATTTAATGATTGTGTCATTTCGTTTGGCAAGCAGTGCCTTAACGGATGAATCAGTCTTCTAGTCACTTAAAAAAAAATACGTATATAAACAACAGAGGGAAAAACACTGGGAAGGTACAGGATAATTCTTTATTTTCCATCACATTAGCACATTAATGTGCAGTGAGCTTAAAGAAGTGGCATGAATCAGCCAGAACTACACTGTACTGTTGGTAATATTGACTTTTATGGGCAATTTAATTTTGTCTACCATATGACTTAATCCTGCACTTCTTTTCCAAAGATGCAGTATAAAGATGATCCTTGTTCAATAAAACACCAAAGGAAAATGAAGTATTTTATCCCTCTGGTAGTGGTTGAGGTTAGTAGGAATAGCACTGCTGGTTGCTCTATTTTCACCAAGTGATCACCTTTAAAGTGAAAGGTGATAATTAATTAGTTGCAGCTAATTATTACTGAAAAATCTTATGTAGCTAATTAGAAGAGGAATATTTCAACTTAACAGTAATATTATTAAGATACTTTTCCTCCTCTCATGAAAAAATTAGAGGCTTCAAGTTTAAGCAGTTTTTAATACTACGTGTACTATGTATCAAGTTTATCTTATTTTTGTTTTTGCAATTTGGGAACTGAAAGAGAGTGGCTTTTTTTTTTTTTTTTTTTTTTTTTCTTCTTGCATGCTTCAGATGATCATGCTGATCTGGAAATCCAAGGCAGGTAACAGAAGAGGTGATGGTTGATTGTGGCGACTCTGCGTACTCTAAGTGCTGCAATTCTCCTGCCATCTGCCCCAGAGTTGCATAAGCTTCCAGAAAGCCTGAGGTAAGATAATGTATGGTCAGTTTATAAAAATATAAAAAATTAAATACATGTGTGAATCTATTGCGGGAACAAGGAAACACATGTAGACTGAAGGTAAGTTTTAGTGATCTGAGAAGAACTGAACCATGGAATGATATAAGAGTAAGAATTTAAAAAGCCACGAACTATCTCAAGCAGGCGCACATGAGGGTGCAGCCTCAGGGTGATGCTCTGGCAAATATTGAGGAGAAGACAGTGTTTTATTGTTCCAGACCTTTATTTATCTACCAGCAGATGTCCCTATAAGGCAATAATATCTCATAGCTAGAACAGCCGATTATGAAACTCAAAAACTGAATCACTCATCATATTTCCAAAGATTAATGGGATTAAATCCACCATTTATTTCAAAATGTTTCCAGAGATGGATAAAATGCAGTGCAGTGCAAAAAATAAAATGTTTACTTCTGAAAACCTTATGAACAAAATTCTTTTAAAAAAGGTGTAGGTATCCCCAACCTTTATCAGCACTAACAGCACATTCTAGAAAAAAAAAAAAAAAAAAATTAAATCCTTGGTTGTATCTGTGTTATCAGATATACCTTAAGTATTCAGAGAATGAAAAACACTGAAAGTACAAAGGTGACTGAATTCAGTAAAACATTTCTTTACATTTGTATTTATAACTGGGAATATTCTCTTTATACATTTGAAAACAACATAAAAATTAATAGTTCCAGGAGACACATTACTTAACTTGCAGACAATTCAAAGTGCACATATAGATTGGGAGACTCTGGCAATAACTGAGACTTCCCAGGGTGTCTGTATAGAAAAGTTGTGAAGCCAAGTGTCTTCTCTTATACATTTTCATTCAGTGATTTGCATATCTTGATGGTTATAAAACACTGTAGAGAAAAATTGTTACAAATAAGTAAAAACTGGCTTACAAAGTGATTCAAAAATACATACTAAAATACAACAACCAATATCAACACTGATTAGCATTTCTATTTTTAGAGGTAAGTAGGTATATTTGTTTTCCTCCTCACTTGAGAAGCAACTGTTAAAAAGGCCAGAGAACTGACCTGTATGTAATAAAAAAAATCATGGATTACGAAACTAAACATAGTCGAATTTCTAACTCTCTTTGCCATGTTCTAGCAGTACGCATGAGGGCAAGTTACTCAACATCCATCTGATGTATCCTCATTTGAGACTAATTGTAGACATCTCATTGGATTAGTGCAGCATTAAATTCAATAATTTGTAAACATGCTGGCTGATTATCAGGATTTAGAAAATGCTTGTTCTCCTACTTCACACTCTTCAATGTTTTATATTTTATGATCTACATAAATGTTAGTTGACTTTTTAGGAGAAGGGGTGCAATGGCTTCTTGTTATAAAAATTGGAGAATGGGTCACAGTCACAGAAGAAGCAACTCTGGTGCTAGACCTACAAGAATTTTGTTATGCAAAAACCTATTAAAGAAAATTTTTAAAAAATATTTTAAAGTAGCTGAAATGCTCAAAAAATAATTTAAAAAATCTTAAGGTAGACAGTGAAAGATTTATAGCTGTGTGTCTCTATCGCCATGGAATTCACACACCCTGGGACTTCCTCCGTGGTATGCTTGGGCAATAGTGCAAGTCCTGGACCCACCTGGTACAAGTTGGTGGACCACTCATTTCTCTCAATGATAAGTAATTTAAAATATGATTTCACATCAAATGGAACATAAAAACCATCTTCACATGCATTTTTAAGACAAAATACAAGTCTTAAAAATCCTGTTGACATTGAAGGAGCTCAGAACATGTCACTCTAAAATATGCCAATATGGCACTATCGATTATTTTGAATCAGAGGAATTTGAAAAACAGTAGATGCAAAAAAGCATTTGGACATTCATTTTCTTCCTGAAGACAGGAAAGAAAACTCCCATGTAAAAAGTGTCCATCTGCCCAACATCCAGAGAGAAGGCAGACGTGCTTTTCTCCAGAGAAGGGGAGAGGCCAAGAACAAACTGTATTAACAATTCCTGGCAAATTAAACTCTTACCCTCTTTGTTATTTGTTATGTTTTCACTATTCACTGCCCTAGCCCAACCCTTTAGTCATTTCACATTTCCAAAATTTGCTACTCTTTGTCCATCCTTAGTATGTAAGTGTTCAATTCTGTTTCCTTAGGTCGTTATTTTCTTGTTAGAACCCCTTTCATGTACCTGTAAAATTTTACTAAGTAAAATGCACATACTTTTCCTCTGTTCATCTGTCTAATACCAGATTTAATTCTTAGGCCCAGCCAAAGACCCTAAGAAGGCAGGGGAGAAGTTTTTCTTCCACTATGCCATACACTTATTCTTTTTTCCTGCAATTATGGGCACTTTGGTAAAGATGTTTTAGTGACATGAATCACTGACTCATGTGAAAAAGTGCCTTTTTATGAACATTTACATGAAAATATTAGAAATACGAGGGAACTGAGGAAGACCTCATGAGATGAGTGTCAACCATGTAAATCTGTGAAGACAAAGCCGGCAGTAGAATCAGCAAGTGAGAACGCTCCTGGTGCCAAAAGACAGATTCACAGCTGAATGTGGTGTGAATCAGTGGACAAGCTCAACATTATCCCTTCCTTTAATAAAACAATGGATTTTTTTGGTGTTGTTCTTAAACTGCTTCCCCTTGTTCCTTGGCAGTTTCATACTAGGGAGCAGCTACCTAAGAACAGTTCTAGGATTGCCCAAATGATATTTGTTAAAGACAAAGATTTCTAATTGGTCATTTTAACTCAAGCTATAATTTGGCTCATCTGGAAAAGCAATGACTTTCCTTGTTTCAAGGAATCTACATACCTATATGATTTGAATGTCTATCCTCTCCAAAGCTCACCTTGAAATCGAATTGCCATTATGGTGCTATTAAGAGGTGGAACTGGTAAGAGGGGACGAGGCCAGGAGGGCACCCTCATGAAAGGATTAATGTCACCATTTCAGGAGTGAGTTTGATATCATGAGAGTGGGTTGTTAAAACACTGACTTTGGCCTCCTCTGTCTCTTGCTCTTCTACCATGGATGGTGAAGCATGAAGGCCTTTGCTAGGTGCCACAGCTCTGCTCTTAGGCTTCTCAATACACTTCTATTGTTTACAATGTATCCACTCTGTGGTGTTCGGTTAAAGAAACACAAAACGGAGCACGACATATGGGCGTATTTTTCTAAAAAAGAATTCTGAGTTTTAAGCTGATTCTCAGAGAAGTCCATGGCTGGAAAAAAGATTAACAATCCCAGGTCTAGACTGAGAAAAAAGCTACATGCCTTTCAGAAATCTATTTTTAATTGTTTTTTTCCTTTCTAATCATCATTGAATTTTTTAGAAAAAGTGGGTGACAAGTTACATTTTGCAGCTGAGAAAGGGTAGAATCAGGCTTTAGTAATCATGTCAGAAAGGAACAGAGAGAGACAACATGTAAGAGCAAGTGACAAAGATGAGCAGCTTGAGGAAATCACAAAATAGGAAGTTTCACAGGATGAGTCAACGTGAAGGTGGTCGGTTGCGAGACAAAGGCAGGTGTCTGGTGGTAGCTGGATGAGAAAGTGATAGGGAGCAGAATGAAGGTGAAAGAATGATGGTGTGTGGGAAACAGTGGTAGGTTGGTAAGAGTAAGAGTACCTGGGATCTAGTGATCACAGGATGCCATATGATGTAACACAATGAAGACAATTTTCTCAGGAAGACTTCCTCATTTGTTTTTATAGGACAAAATTTTTAAAGTTTTGTAATAGCAAGTCACATTTCTAATATTATATATTTCTAGAAAAAAGATACCCAGAAAACCTACATTAACTTTTAGATTCAACGAAGTCTAGTGCTAAAGATTTTGTAATTAGTATTATCCTGGTAGTAACATACACCAAAGTAAAACTGTAAGTGAGAAATAAGAAGATAAATGAGCAAAATGGAGGAATAAGCAAAAAAAGTTTTATTTAAAACTAAAGGAATAAGAAGAAAGAAAAAAAAATTTCCTAAATTCTGTGCACCTAGTAGTTTTATCTCAGATTTTGTATTATAGCTTTTGGAAACTTAATTGGTCTTTACAAGTCATTTATCATTAACAGCACAATAGGAATGGATTATAAATTCTAAGCTATGATGGGTGAAAGGAGAAACGAATTTCAGAGATCGGTCAGTAGACACGGGAAGCAGCCTGCCAGGAAGCCTTCCTAGAAAGATGGTGACTTAAAAGAGGGCAAAGCTCCACCACCCTGGGACCGTTTTCACAGCCTTCTGCCTCCCTTTTCCCTTTACTTCCCCTCTCACCTCACCAAGGTGAAGGAATGGAAAGAATAAATCATTTTGCAGCTTTCTTCCACCCTGAGATTAAGGAATGGAAACAATAAATCACTTTTGCAGCTTTCTTCCACCCTGAGATTTGGAAATTCCTTGCAGTCTTCCTATCCACCTTCAAAACGGAAAAATATTTAGGCAACACTCTTTTTTTTTTTTTCAGGGAGTCCTGGCTTTCAGGCTTTTTCAAACACATAATTAAGGAATACTTTAAAGCTGGAGAAGCTCAGTTTTTAACACATACTCCTTCCATTTGAAATGCAATATGCAAATGCTAATGAGGGTTTCCTAGTCTGTCACCAGTTCCCATGCACAAAGATACTGGATTTAAAATATCTTCCGGATTATCTTTTTACATAGGTAATGAAGAACTCTGGAGGCTCTAACTGTAAGGTAATTGCACTCATTAATTACAGGCCACAAATCTTCACAATGAAGGCAGATGAATTATTTTTACAGTGGGGTGGAAATAATCGAGCAAATGTCAAGCCTTGTTTATAGGATGGATTGAATGATCCAAATCTGTTTGAAGATGTTTCCTCTTACCTCTACCCCAATCACAAACTTGAGCCTTGCCTCCTAGGATTAAGCAGCTGTCTAGGAAGTATAATTGGAAGGCCAGAGAGGAAAGCTTTGTGCCAAAGAATGGGACCTATAAAGTAGCCATTTTACAAGGAAGTGAAGGGCTTTGTGATTCCATTTCTAACTGCTTATTCAATACGTCTACCTTGATGCCCACAGGAACTTCAATGTCTATATGCCCCAATCAAAGGTGTCCACCTTCTTCTTTATTCTTTATTGTATAATCCACTGCCCAGTTATCCAGTATCAAAACCTCAATATATCCCAGAAATGTTTTCCTTTCTCTCGTTTCCCTCATTTCTAATCAGTAGCTATGGATAAATTTCACTTCCAAAATATTTCTTTAGATATATGCTCTTCTTCACTAAAGCCTCTACTTTTGTTTAGGTCCTCATCTCTTCTGGTTTGAATTTTGTTACTCATCTTTCAGCCAACAGTCTCTGGCTCATGGGTGTACCTAATTAATGGAATTTTCTAGAAGTAAGGCTTGGATTATAAACTTTCATTTTTACTGCCCTCTCCAGGGCATGGGGCTTAATACACCCCTACACACACGTCTACACATGTAGACAACCTTTGATGACATGTAAAGACTCACCTATGAAAGAAAAGAATTTGAAAATGGAATGATCTGGTGGATACTGCCTTCACCAAATGATTGAGGTTAACTTCACTACTGAGAACTTACATTGATTTCATGTCCCCCTTAGTGATAAGAAGGGCACTTCACCACTATGGTAGTCTTCTCTAAAACCCATAACCTCAGCCCAAACAAGGGGAAATTCTACATGGAAGACATTCTCCAAAATGCCTGACCATCCCCCTTCAAAGTTCTCACAGTTGTGAAAAACTGAGGAACTGCCAAAGATTAGAGGAGAACAAGAAGGCATGTTGATTTTTTAATCAACATTACGTATGATTTTTAATTATTACGGCATCCTAATTCTGGAAGAGAAAAAAAATACGTTAGTAATTTACAAATGTTAGTTTTCGGATTTTGACAGTACATGATAAGTTAACATTAGGGGAAACCAGATCAAAGCTTATGAAAGCTCTGTAGTATATTTTCAACTTTTTTGTAAATCCTGTTATTTAAATATTAAAATAGCTTATTCAAAACACCTCCTTATTCTCAAATATAGTTGTTTAAGTACTATTAGGAAAACTTAAACATATATTTCAGGATTATATCCTTAAATTTACTGATTCTGTTGGTCTTGGCCGGGGTCAAGAAGTATTTTTTTTTTTTTTTAAGAACATTTCCAAAAGATTCTAATACACTGCTAGTTTTGGGAATCACCAACCTATGGAATTAAACTGTGTAGATCTCACACTATCCATAGAATTTGTGAACAATTTTAGCCTCTAAATGCTCATGTTCTTCCCTCACAACCAGAAAATATCATCTTCTCTCAGCTCACAGGGCTTTCCAGAAGTCTCAGATTTACTTCAACTATATTGTTTGCCCATCACCTTTACTATCTTTTTTCTTATGCTTCTTTGAAAGAAAACACAAGTTGACATGTAAAAATTCTCAAGTAGTGGAGTTTCAGCCCATTGTAAACTTATTTCTTTCCTGGTGAGAAACTTGTATATCTAATGACAGATAGCTTAGGTTAAGCAGACCAATACTTTGAAAATAAGGATTTTGTTTCTCTCAGTTTATAGATTCATCAAAGCACTAAGTATTGTCCATCACACACGCTTTCATAATAAATTAAAAAGAAGCAAAGTAGTGGATAACCACATGTGAAAGACTGAAACTGGACCTGCACATTTCACCACTTACAAAAAATGACTCAAAAAAGATAAAAGATCTAAATCCAAGACATGAAGCAATAAAAATCCTAGAAAGTGTAGGTCATTTCAAAAGTTTTGTCCGTTTTTATGAGTCTACTTTAAACTGTAATATCTCAGTGAATATTTATTCAATTTAATCGAAATAAGCGCCATTTGAATCAGTGTACTTTTGCCAACGTAAGACAAGTTGATTAATTCCGTCGGCATAAAAATTGGGTGCTCAGGATTCGATGAAGTCAACGAAGGCCGTTTTTGCTAGGTCCTGATTGGCAAAGGTTCTACCGGTGAGAAAGTTATTGAAGTGCTTGAAAAGATGGTAGTCGGTTGGCGAGAGGTCTGGGGAGTATGGTGGGTGGGGCAGAACTTCAACGCTCAATTCCTTTAATTTTC